>KV426055.1:0-14248 GCA_001632375.1 Exidia glandulosa HHB12029 | reverse complement strand
GGCGGCGGCGACGCGTTCCACCGCGAGGCTAGGGCTCAGAACACGTGGTACTACGTTGACGCTGGCCCAGTTGGCTCTTAGATTTCTGTCCGCGACGCACGCGGCCCTAATTTGACGCTATGTGACCTCTATAATGTACACGTTCCCTCGCGACTTTTCTTTCTCTGTGTTCTCTTCCTGGTCCGAGTCTTTGTCCCGTATACAGTAATAACATTCGTGCCTACGCAACTGGCCGGCGAGTAGGCGCCGGAGTCAAACGCGTCTTCGAATTCCGCTTCGCCGTTGGTTCCGACCATCACCTGCACCTCGCAATGCCAAAGGTGCAAGCGCGTAAGCGACTCGCTGCCCCGGTTAGCTCTGAAAGCGAGTCAGAGGACTCAGAGGTACGTCAGCAGTTCCATTCTATTGACGCCCTGGTTCAACACGAAAAAAAATGTGGCTGACCACGTCGCGCTCGTAGACCGACGACCGCACCTCAGAATCGAGCGAATACTACTCTGACTCCTCCTCAGCTGACTCGACGACGAGCAAAATGGACCATGCTCCTGTATTTCGGCCTACAGTTGAGCGGATGCTGCGACGGAGGGAGGTGTATCAAAGTATCACCCGCATGCCTGAGTACTTGAAGATGTCGGTGGAGGTATGGCTCTTGAAATTTTGATTAATTGGACACCCTTCTGACCGTGTGCGTGACAGGAGCTGCGCCTGCGATATTATGTCCAATACGCATCCGACTTCCCCGCGTTACCAACGTCGACGCAACACCCGTCTTTTCCGCTTCAGAGCGCGACTTTTCCATTTTCTACGACGACTAGCGCCGGAAACGGGGTCCAGAAAGAGCGTGACAGTTTGCGGCGCCAGGTCGGCCAACTTCAGCTAGAGCGCGACGCAGCGAAGCGACAAGGCGCCGAGGCTGCGAAGAAGTTACGCGAGGAGCTTGACGCGCTGCAAGCGCAACACGCTACTCTTCGACGGAACTTAGCTCTGCAGAACAACGCGTTCGCGGAGTACAAGCGCCGCACCGAGGATGCTGAAGCAAAGCTGCGTGTAGAACACGACCGGCATCTCGAATCGCTTCGGAAACGCATTGCGGCGCTGGAGCAGAGCAAGGCCGACCTCGCGACCGGGAAAGCTTTCCAACGGGCCGAGATCCAGGAGTTGCGTCGGACGATCGCTGCGCTCTTGCTGGAGAAGGAACGACGGGACGCAGACAGTCACGGTGACGGTGACGATTCCTCGGAGCGCGCCCGCCAGCAACAGAAAAAACGTCGTGCCGAGCCCGAATCCGACTCGGAGCGCGAACAGCGGGAACGTGAGGCATTCGAGCGTATGTCTGGGCGGTGGGACGCTCGGGAGAAGTTGCGCAAGAAGACTCCTCTCGAACGGTACCATCTGCAATGGGATCAATTACTCTCAGATCTCGCTTCACTTCCGTCCGTTCTCCTCACTTTCGAGCAGTTTCCATGGCCTTTGCATTCTCCGTGGGACATCACTACGGGCTCGTTGGCAGACTTTCTTTTTGTCGGGGTCGAGCGTGGGAAGAGGAAGCAGACTGTGCGGGAACAACTCCGGCGGTGGCATCCGGACAAATTCATGACTCGCGGGGTGTTGGCCCACGTTATGGAGAAGGATCACGCGCGGGTTATCGAACTGCAGCAGGAGGTCGTCATTTGTCTGAACCAACTGTTGCAGGACATGCAATAGGCCATCTTTAGACTCGTCGAGGTCCAGACTAGATAACATGCCCCAATCTTCAACCGCATGCTTCTACATTCCTGACAGATGAGAGTTCGTTTTTTGTCGCACAGTCCGTGCTGAACAGAAAAATTCCGTACCACCCTGACTTACTGAGCGTCTCCAACCCATAATTCGACTCCTTTAACGGCGTTCTGCGCCTGTTCGACCTTCTGCTGGTCCGCCTCTACGATGCAGTGAAGTAGACTGCACGCGCCTGTGCGAGATCCTTTGCAAGTCGCCCGTTCTCTTCCTGCAGCGTGTCTCGCTTTCGTTGAGATTCGATATACTGCTTCTTCAACGCCTAGATCTGCCTTTTAGCATCGCCCTTCTGTTCATTCTCCAGCTCGTTCCTCAGCTCCGCCATCTTCTACTTCAGCTGCAATGACTCAGCGTGGCGCAGTACCTCGGCGTCACGGCTGGTAAGAACTTTCTTCCTGCCTTCCTCGCGCTTGCGCTCAAGCTCAGCCGACAATACGGTATTAATCGTTCTCCCCGCCGTCTCCGGCTTCCATTTGCCCTTTAGCCGCTCGTCGCGCGCCAGGCGCATCTGCAAATCCGCGTTCTCAACCAACAACCGGTCCATCTCGGCGTATTTCTCTCGGAGCTTTACTGTCAACTCCAAGGACCAAGGCATCTGGCGCCTGCGCCTGAGCGATTCAGACCTGGAAGCGCCCTGTTCATGAATCCTGATCACCTTGTCCAGCTCCTCGCGCATCTCCAGAATCAGCTTCTGCTTCGCGTTCATCTTGGCGCGCAAGTCGACGACAATCGGGTTCGCGAACATCATCATATGAAGTTAGTCTGGAATATTCAATTGTCAAGGCTTGAAACTACATTCTCATCGCACATACAGCGAGCGGCCTTAGAATCGCTTGCTTTCGTCGGTCGCGACATCGACAGACTACACAAGCGCTTCCACACCGTTTTTATCCTCTCCTACTAGTGCTGCTATCTTAAGCGCACGGTTTCGACGCACTGGCTCACAATTCTCGGGACTGGATGGTCGTGGCTCCGATCTCGCTCTCCCTTTATCCTCCGCCAATATCAGCGCGATCTTCTCCGTCCGGCTTCTGTGTGGCGGCCGGGGCTCGTCGTAACCAGACGGCGGCCGCTGACATGGCGATATGAGTTCCGACTCGTACATCCTGGGACCGTTCTGACGCTGCTTGCGACGTTTCACAATGACGGCGGCCAGCACTATCACTGCGATCGTGACACTCGCAGTGATTGTGGAGATGGTTATGATGGCCTGGGTACTGAGCGACCGCTTTCCGTCATCGCGTGCGGGTATATCGTCCGGATGCTCGATACTTCTGCAGCATCAGGCAAAGGATGGCATGAGTCGAGACACTCTACGCACAGTGCAGCAAGAAGGAAGAGGCCTTGTTCTCCATGAACCTCAGGGTCGTATGTCGGATTATCCTTGTCGTGGATGTTCTGGAGAGCTATGGTATGCTCCTCCGCTGCGTCAAGGGACGAAAAGGCAGCGTAGTCCATACAACTATCGCCGTCGTGGTAGGTTCGCTGCGTCGATACTTGACTTGCCGAGTATGTACTGCCGGTAAGATCATTTGATGACAAGGTGGCCATTGCCAGCGCTCCAACGGTGTTGCCTCCTCCTCGCAGCACGATGGACGAACCTATTGAATTCAGCTCATGCTGGTGATTAAAGCCTAGACATCTTACCGTTGAACGACAAGCTCGCCGTGGCATTCGGGTAAAGCATGAGTATCTGAAGATACGAGCAATTTTGGTAGTCTTGCACCACAGGCGTGAGACCAGATAATTGCCACCTCGGGTCGCCGATGAGTATGGTCTCAAGGTAGGCTGTTGCGTGCAGAGACCAGCTGAGGACGGCGATAATTGCTGCTGCTAGCATAGCGATGAATAGTGGCTGCTGTCAGTGTGGATATCGACGGTGGGTTCTAACTGAGGGAGGAGGTCTTATAACGTCTTTCGACTCCCTGACAAAACAATCATAGTTCCATGCTGATCATTGATACGCAGAGGATAACATTCAACGAGCCGCCCGAACCGCAGAGTTCTGACTCGATCTCGTCAGCACCCAACCACGGGCCCTGGTAACCGGTGTCCGTTCTCCGTGATGTGCAGCCTCTTAGGGCCTCCTCGTGTATCGGGCCCTGCCTCCCTTGATAGCAATTTGGAGCATCTGTACGATGGGCTTTCGCATTGGCTGCTATGCGTCAGCATCCGAGAAATGGAGGACCAGAAGACGTGGACGGTTGTTGAAGGAGTGGAGAGTTTGTCCTCTACATGTTCCGAACGTTACGGTAAGCGCGGTCTGTTTTTCTCAGCAAAACTCGATACAGTATAAAGTGCCGGTCTTCTCGGTCTCTCATAGCGACACATTCTTCGGCTTTGGCTCATCATGGGGAACTATCGCTTTCATACGCCGGGAAAACGACCTCTTACTCTGCCGCTGATTGTATTCTTCAGCTTGTGTGGAAATGCACTCTCCTACACTCAAACAGTCCTCGCAGACGATCCTGCTTGGCGCCTATCAGGAATCTATCTACCTGCCCGACTGCGCACCCCGTCGTGTTCGTACGATAAAACCATTGTCATTCCTATAGGATCTACGGCATCGCTAAGTATTAATGGTGGATTACTTTGCCTGTTGAAAGCTACCCCCGCTGACTCCAGCTTTTCATGGGCAGGGCTCTCTCTCATGGTCCAAGCCGGCGCGGGAACCTTCGGAGGACTTGCCAACGTTACGCTATCGAGTAGTCCGGACACGCACAGCGTCGTAAAGACGTTTGCTTCGCAGAACGATACGGAAAAAGTAGGATGCATCAATATACTCCAGCACCAGGGACTAGATCCCACACGGGGGTTCGACTTGACTATAACAGCCTATGCCGACCCCGGGAACACTGTAACTCCTGAAGCTGCACAATCGATCCTTCTTCTCGCCGCCATGTATGCATCTTTTTTACATCAGCTTTGGAATGATACTTACTCCCTGATTCAGCATCGAACACCCAGGAAATGCGCCCAGCGCTATCAACACGTCTTCAGTACCGCGCCCTAGCCATTATGCGCTGATTGGTGCTTCCGTTGGCGCCGCGATTCTCGTACTACTTGTGCTCGGAGGCGCCGCCGTGTGGCTATGGACTCGAAGGAGATCACGGATGGCTAGGGGGAGAACGTCTCCCATACGCGCATTCTACGCGACATCATTTCTGGGAGAAAGCAGAGCTCGAGGCAGTGCACACGTCAGTGTGCGTTCCGAAGGCAATGCCGCCAGCGTGGCGGGGGATCATACTTCTGCGGACCCAAGCATGGACGAGGCACCACCAGCATACACGGAAGCAGCCTCGGTAGCTGTGGTCACGATTACCCAGCCGCACATGGAGCCGCACATGGAAGCATAACGCTTTCTGTCATCCCACTTGCCATGATGCAGGGAGATAGACTCTTCCAAGCAGAGTCAGATCACAGTAGTAGTAGGCTCGTACGCAATAGAGACCGAACAAGATGTGCACCCTTGCGGATTGGCGAAAACTCTCTCTACCCGAGTACTGTGTACCGAGATCAAGTGGCACTCGTACATTGTCCATGCCTCTGACGGCGAGCCGTGGTGGTCCACATTGAGTACAATATAAGGAGAGAACCAGGCCGTTCATCGACACCTTTATCATCGTTCCCACCTGTCCACAATGGCCACTCCGAGTTCGCCAGCGCCAACGCCGACTACAACCCTCGAAAACAAGCCGACGCCCGTCGTCTTCTCCGCGCTGGCGATAACTGAGCGCAAGATTGCATCCAACAAACGGGTATCGGGGCTCCTTCGTCCATTGGGTGTCCCCGTCACGGCGGATCACGCTGGTCCAAAGATACTCGCAGGCAACCTTGTGACAAAACTCGTCCAGTCCCCCACGACGCCACGGAACGCGTCAAGCGCATCGACAAGCTCAAATGACCCTAAGACTCCCAAGATGCCGGCCACCGCGACGACGACCGCCAAGCAAGTTTTACGTCCCGACACGCTCGAAGGCGTTGTGAGCTCTGGAGCTAGCGACGTCGCGCTACCGGCGCAAGCCAAGGATGACGAGCGGGAGATCGCGCAGGACGACGCCACCAAAGTGGCCGAAAAACGGAACACGGTCGAGTTGAGCGCCGAGGTCGATGCGAAAAATAAGCAGATACTAGAGTTGCGCAAGAGGCTGGACGAGGCGAACGAGGCGCTCCAGGCGGGCCCGGTGTCGACTGTCCACGAGCTACGAGGGAAATACGCCGGGTCGCAGATTCAGAGCGACGAGTTGCTGGTCGAGAACGCGGGACTGCAAGAGTGTCTGGCGCGCGACGAGCAGGCGGCGAAAGGCGTCTGGAAGCCGACGGAGGCGGGGAGAACCATTCATACCGTATTGCTCGGCTTGACCAACGTACTGATGGTGGTCCTCATAGTTGTAGTTATACTGAAGTAGCGTCGTTCTGTATACTAATTGGTGTATCCCGGGTCGGAAGGTGCTCAAGGAAGAGAGAGTGCCGAAGCAACTCAGACTCCGATTTCCGCTCCTTGAACCCACGGCTGTCCATAGCGGCTCAGACGGGCTGACAAGATATCAGCGGACACCGAATCGTTAACAGTGATCGTTCATTAATGTCCCTTACAGCATTGTGTATAGGGCAACTCCGTTTCCCGCATATCGCCAATGCACAAGACGCTCGATCCGGGTCGGAGACTTGGAGTCTCACACCCTAGACCCACTCGGACTAGCTGGTGTCCTTCTCCTTCCCACCTGGTTTCAATTTCTTATGATATACATACCAGTTGTATCCCATCCACCGTATATGAAGGGCAATCAAACTTGGCCGTCAGATGCGCCATAATATGCGGCGCCTAGTCGACGGCGCCAGGATGTGAATGCATTGCTAGCAGCTGACTGTCCAGCATCTTCGCATCACGTTCTCGCCTTTTACTAGAGCATGCCGTGTCGGGCCGTCGTTTGCAGCTGCTTGTTAAATTTCTCCCTTCACAGGTCTCCCTGTGCATCTCTCTTTTGCCGGCAGAGAGGGTGCAGACATGTTTTGTGCAGCAGCCACCTCTGTACAGTCATGTTACACCTTGAAGACTTTATTGTAAGTTGTCGGCCGAAGTCGCCCTGACCATGAGGAATGCGAAAAACGCGATTCAGTGCACTTTCTACCTGCTATCTTGAGATCTGCACATTGCAGGCACGAAAGTCCAACATCCGATCGCGACAGACTGAGTGCTACTACACACTGTTTACTGCGGTTACCGCGGACGGTTTTACAAGATACCTGGAATCACGCGACTCCGAACGCGGCGTGTGTACACCTTCCACTCGTCCTTAAACTCCTTCTCCAGCATCGTCTCCTCCTCGACGATCCGCGTCCACAACACCGGCAAAATGCTCGCGGAGAACAGCGCGACGCCGAGCGCGCCCCATACCGACTCGAACGAACGGAGGAAGACGATCAGCGCGCCGTAGAAGCATACGAGTCCACCGAGATATGAGGGGTGCCGGACGACGGCGTAGGGTACGGTTGTGACCAAGCCCGATCCGCCGTGCGTTGCGAGTTGGAAGGTGAACCGTTGGCCGAGGATGTGGAAGCACCATGCACGGAAGAGTGCACCGGAGACAGCGAGGCATACTCCAGTGATACGTGTCCGACTTGGAAGCGTTTCTGTACCGCTGGACGACGCACGGTAGATCTCGTACGCTGCAGCGGACCAGACAAGATACTGTACATTGGCGCAGCGACAGTCAGCGGTCACTTCGAGAGGAGATGAGAAGATAAACGTACTTTGAAGCTCCAGATCCACCAGCTGAAGTACTTTGCGACAAGGGTAGGCATGGTCCGATCGAGTTTGGCGTCTGACGGACGCGGTTGCGGCGCCGCATGTGACCAATGGACGGCGAGAGCGGTGGGGATCACAAGAGCAGCTGTCGCGGCAACCATTGGGGCGTTAATGAGCATAATCGTGTCCTCGCCGTAGCCTATATATACGGCCGGTGCATCAGCATGAGGTGCCGCCGCTCTCGGTCTGTTAAACCCGTACGATGTGAGGCCGACGGCCAGTACACCATGGTCAGTAGACCGCGACAATGGGAATCTCACGTAAATGGATTGCGCATGATCTTCAACGTACAAAGACCGTGAACCTTTTGATGATAATTGGACGTGAGTCGATGCGAGTTCTGGACGGAGTGCACGTGCTCCTCGGCTTGAGGTGCAAGTCACGTGACTTCTGAGTGTACGTATCAACGTCAAAGCTAAGACTATAAGGAATTAGAGAGTCCCTAGAGTCTATAGATTTTAGTTTGCGCTCATATATACTTTATCCATGGGTGTACGTGTCCATGTGGACTGCAGCAAAGTTCGGGGGCAAAATGCGACGCGTCCACGCTTTAAAGTCCGCCTAAGCTCCTTGCCCTTTGACCGTCACCACCGTCCCCTGCGCGCCGCCCGCCGCGCACTGGTACTGGCTATCTCGTACACCAAGCGTCTATCTACACATGCGTCTGGATGGATCCAAGGTCTACTGGTCGTTGCCGCCGAACTGCTGGGCCAGTGATGTTGGTGGTCCGCCGCGCATACGACCCGGGCAGACTGCAATATCAAGACCATAGAGTTTTTTAGCTGCGGGGATCTCGTATTGCGCTATCTATGAACCCAATCTACCAGTTCGTTCAGTGCGTGCCACTAGGCAGTCTCCTACAGTGATATACGACACATTCTACGCTCTACGTGGCGCCTTACCCTCATGTCATGCTCGAATGGGACTGAACGCGCGACTCCTGCTCATATATCTCCAAATTTGGCTCTGGTCATGTCGATTTGCTCGCCTACCAGCTCGCTCACGACCAGCCTGGTACATTGAATACTCCACCCGCCGCGGACGCCGCGATTATCTGTGGTTATACTGGATCGCTCATTCGCTTCTCTATTCGGTACTGTTAGACGTACATTCGACTTCCTAGGACCTTAGGGTTGTGCTCCACTTCTCGGCTTGGTCTCTCCTTTGCGGCTGGCCTCCCAACCGCCCTGACCACCGGCACTGGCAATAGCTGAGGTGCTGCATGTTACGGACGCGATTGGGATCTATGCATTATCTTGGGACAACTCAGCGCCTTTCACTCTCCTGACTACGGGAACCATTGCCACTAAGAGTTGTTTTCTGAGAAGTCAGAGACGGCGCGGAATATTTTCTCGTACCAGTGAAAGTCGCTATTTCACGTCTGCTTCGTGGGTTAGGGTCAGCATGATTTTGCCCCGGCGGCGCCGCGGAACGGAACGGGTCGCGGGTTGCGCGCGCCTATTACATCCGACAAATTTCTGCTTTCGACTTCGACGCGGCCGAAATTTTGGAATGTCGCGACAGCTGGAGGAGCGCCAGGTGCGCGCCATATACGGTGCGCGCGATGCTCCAGAAGCCTTTCTGTGCTCATATTTCGCTGCAGAGTCGATAGACACGGGCTCGTACAAGGCCGCGGTGCAGCAGGCGAATAAGCTGCTCAAGCGCCAGCCGGGCAATGTCCTGTACAAGGCGCTCAAAGTTCTCGCGCTCGCTCGTACGGGCCGCCCGGACGACGAGGCCGAGGCGCACGGCCTGCTCGACGAGGTCATTCTGTCGCGTCCGAAAGACGAGAGCGTGCTCGGTGTCACGTCGCACGCTCTCAAAGCTCTGAACAGACGTAAGTTATACGATGGAACACGTTTCTTCGCTCACGTATCGCAGCGTTCGACAGTATCACGCTCTTCGAGGAAGCCTTCAAGCAGGCGCCGCACGACGAGGAGCTCGGCAGCCAGGCGTTCATGGCCAATATCCGCGTCGGCAACTGGAAGCCCGCGCAGCTTCTCGCGACGCGCATGTTCAAGAACTTTGGAAAGGATCGGATGCTCTGGTGGGCCGTCATGTGTGCCGTGCTTCAGGTGAGCGTTTCGCCTTTGTTTTCGCGTCGATTTGCTGAAGTGTTGGTTAGAGCATGTACGCGAACGCGCAGCTTACCGCTTCCTCGTCCCTCTCTACAGCGACGGCGACCAAGATTTCTGCCGCTAGTGCCGCTATGAAGCAGCCTGCAGGGGACAAGGACAGGACGGACGTTCGCAACTTGCTGCTCAACCTCGCCTTGCGCCTCATAGAGCGTGCTCCGGAGACTACGCATGCAAACGCGGACCGGTTCGCTCTGCATCTTGATATTTTGCAAGTGCGTTGTTCCCACTCTACATGTAGCTGACACTGACACGCTTCTGTCAGGCGCTAGAACGCGCAGACGAGGCGCTCGTAATGCTCGACACCGAGCACGGGAAGCACCTCGTTCGCACCAGTCCGGTCGTGCAAGAGATTCGGCGCGAGCTCATTCTTCGCACCGCCGCTTGGGACAAGGAGCGCGCTGCTACAGAGGAGGCAATGCAGTCAGGGTGAGTATTCGTGTTCGAGCCCCTCCGTCGTCGCTGCCAATCACCATGTATTCGATCTGACCGTGGCTCAGTGACCGGTCTTGGGAACACGTCCTTTCGAACATCAACTCCCACCTGTATTCTGTCGTTGCCCCGTCCATCGACACCATTCCTATCATCGACCCCGGCCTTCCTGGTCCTCTCCCGCCTTGGCCAGCACCACCAGTGCCCGAGGATAAACGCGAGGCTCTGCTTGCCGCTGCGCAGGTCAGATCATCGTTCCAGTCTGTAGAGATCGCTCACGCCTTTTCCCAGGAATGCAAGAAGTACTTCGACGCGATGATTGTGCAGGACGGCGAGGCTGGCAAGGACGAGCGGACGGGTTGGCTCGCGCTTCTCGAGCTCGAAAGGCGCGTGAGGGCGTACGACCTGGGTGGTCGTGAGACGGAGGGTGTCATCGGTACGTTCCTCGTGTCATAGCTAGCTGTTGCTCGTCTAACCTTCATTACTGAGTAGACGTTCCCGAGCTGCTCGAGGGTTACGTCAAGGCGTTTGGCGGCAAGGCTGTGTGCGTAGAGGATGTCCTGGGGCATGCCGAGCTGCTCGATGAGGCCGGTAAGGAGCGTTTGCGCGCATCCGCGGAGGCGACTGCGACAGAGCTCGAGACGGACGTCGCATCCATCGTACGTTATTCGGATGCTCCCGTCGATTTGGGATACTGACCTTGTACAGACGTCAACGTCGGTCCTACAGCGACTTATCACAGCGTTAAAGCTGTCGCGCGCTTTCGCGGCCGTCCCGCGCACAGCAGAGCAAGAAGTCACAGATGCTAAGCGCTATGCCGCTGCCTATTTCGCTGCGCTCCCGCTCGGTTTGCCTCTGCAGCCTTACATTCGCAGTCTTCTGTATCTCACGCCGCTCCTTTAGGCAAGGACATCCCCAAGACTGAAATCCAGCCCGCAGACGATCTCGCCGTCCTCGCTGCCCAGGCGCTGGTCGGTGCACACGCCGCCTCGCAGGACCAGGCGTATCTCTACGCGGCTGCGGCACTTCTCGAGACGGCATGCAGCGCGAGTCGGTACGCGTACGGGCTTCGGCTTTGCCTCGTGCGCGTATACCGTATGCTCGGCGCGGGGAAGCTCGCGCTCAAGCATTATCGGTTACTGGGCGCGAAGCTGGTGCAGACAGACACGTTGAGCCATTTCGTGCTTGCGCGCGGAAGCATGTTCTCCCTGGCCAGCAATGGAGATTTGGATTACCTTGCGGAGGCGACAGAGGCGGGGGTGATCTATGTCTCCAATACAGCTGAGGTACGCCCGAGCGTGTCGCGCTTGCGGGATCAGTGGCTGATTGCTATAGACGCCAGAGATGCTCGTTCGCGCGTTCCAGTGGGAAAAGTACTCCCAGGTCTGTCGTCCTTTGACCGTATGCTCAAATTTCTCAATATGTGCTCCAGGTGACAGACTTCATGACCTTCCAAGACCGCCTCGAGTGCTCCTTACAAAGAGACCTGACCCTCGTCGAGCTCGCGCGCATGCGCATCCTCCATACTGGCCCGCGCGCAGGTGCGATAACGGATGCTGAGCTCGTGGACATGAAGGGTTTCTTCGACCGCAGTACGTCTCGTTATTCTTCACCCATCTACCGCTAATTCTGGCTGGTGGCGCGGCAGTAGTGTCAGACCGCTATGACAACCGTGACCTCGGCGTGTTGCCCAGCTTGCAGCCCATCGCCGGCGACTCGTTTGACAAGCAGACGACACTTGGACCTGTTGCACCTGCTGTGCGTACCTTTGGTGTACCATTTGCTCTCTCCGATTGTATGCTGATGCAGCGACGGATGTTGCAGGGTGGATGGGCGAATGCGTTCCTAAAGGTGTACTTGCGGACGTTCGTCAACCCGCTCGAGCTCGACAGGCAGCAGGACCCGGAGGTGCTCAAGAAGCTTGGCGTTGAGCTGCCCACGCACGATGAGCCGCTCAGCGAGCGCGTGAAGCACCTCACAGACGAGGAGCTATCCGAGGTTCGCCCGGCCATGTATACTCACCCTTGTGTGATTGCTAACGGGAGACTACGCGACAGTTGACCGAGGAGGAACGCGCGCTGGTGGACGCTGTCGACGAGCTGTTGAGCTGGGTTGAGCGTCATCAGACGAAGGAGGCTGCGAACGGGAATGGGCACGGGAATGGGCATGCGGAGGGCGGCGACAAGGACGTTGTCGAGCGGATCGCTAAAGGCTTTGAGGGTATGCCCCACCATCCGCCATTGCTGTCGCCTTGCTCACCTCGCCTTTCGTAGATGCGCAAGCGCGCATAGAAGCTCTGGCTGCCGACCCGGATGGGTCGCTAGCATGGAAGATCCTGCACGCGTCTACCCTTCTGCACGAGGTCCGTCCAGGCTTTATTACTCGTCAAGCCGTCTCCGATGCTGACTTCTTCGTAGCGCTTTGTGCTCTTCAGCCTCGTATCGTCGTCGGTGACGTCGAAAAATGCGAGCAAAAAGAAGACGGATCCGCTTGCGCAGGGTGTACGCACGATCCGTACGCGGGGGACAGCGGCACTGAAAGCGGTCTGTGCGGCCCTGACCGCGCGCGCGGAACGCGAGGACGCTGCAACCCTCGTGGAGCGTTGTAAGGATGTCCTTGGTGTACGTCTTCTCGTCCCTGCTCAGCTTATGAGGACGCTGACCCATTGTTTTGTTATAGGATGCCGTCGAGGTGGGGGCAACGATGGATGTATTGGCGGCGTCGCGACGAGAAGCGTTTGAGGGGCTCGCGCACGGCATCGCGCGCGTGAGTTTGTCTTGATAGCTGTAGTGCTAATGCTGCTCCACAAAAGTACAACATCCCCCGCTCAGACATA
Source organism: Exidia glandulosa HHB12029 (assembly GCA_001632375.1). NCBI lineage: Eukaryota > Fungi > Basidiomycota > Agaricomycetes > Auriculariales > Exidiaceae > Exidia > Exidia glandulosa. The sequence goes on along the minus strand of KV426055.1, from coordinate 1,260 downwards.
CACTTCTTGCAAGTAAACACGCTCATGTTATCCTCGCGCGTAGATGGAACCCCGCGTCAAGACTGGTGGTGCGTGTACGCTCCTTTGCGGACGTTACGCTATACTCATAGTGTTATTGAGTGAGCAAGTCGTCATGTAGGCGGACCGTGCCTGAATCCCCATTGCGCCTCTTCATCTCGTCCACTGCATAAATCCCGACTCAATCTGAGAAGATTCACGCGATTATTTCCGAGTCTTCTGCGTGTGCAACTGCATCCAAATGGAGCCGTGCTCCCTTGGCTGGGTGTCGGGACGTAACCGTCCCACGGAACCCTGGATGCGGTCTATTTATCCCTGACGGTCCGGCGACGATTGTGTAGCGGTGCGGTCAGAGTTAACACTGACGTTGTCCTCTCCCCACCATCCAGACAAGCTCGCACCGTCTCCGTCTGCATATCACCCACCATGCCTCTCCATCATGAGGACGCCCTCGCTCTCCCAGTAGAGCTCATTCGCGACATTCTGGAGCTTGTCACGCTCAATTACCTCGGGGACGGAGCCATGGCTTCCGCTCTCGGTCATCTTCGCATTTGCCCTGCGGCCTATGGCTGGCTTCGCCCAGCGGTATACGGTACCGTCTCTCTCTACAGCGATGAGATGCTACGCTCCTTCTGCGAGTGCGCACTCCGTGCCGCCTCGTATGGTCACGCATTCCCCACCCTCTACTTGTTCATGTTCGACGAGGCGCCACCCCTCGAACGATTGCCGCCGATGCTTGCGGCGCTACCCCTACTCCTGCGCTTGTGCATTCCCCAGGACCGCTGTCGCGCCATTCAGGGAACAGCACAGTCTGGGCCTTCACACCTCTTACTGCTACCAAATTCGAAAGCATCTTTATCCGACGCCCAGCCACAACTCTCGCCCCTCACGACAGTGACGCACCTGATCCTATCTGGTCAACCGGCCGCCCATTTCACCTCTACACTTGCGGCGTTGTCGACAGATTTCCCAGCGCTCACCCATTTTGCGCTTGTCGTCAACATCGCGGCCTCGACGAGCGCTCACACTGCGAATCTGTTGACAGGTGGAACGTCCGTCCCACCGATAGTCGCCGCAGTAGAGCGGGTGCTCCAAATACCCCGAGTTGTCCGTGTTCAGGTCCTCTTGTGTGGTCAACGCCCGTTGGCTGAAGGGACCTCCACAATTGGGACGGCCGCTTTCATCTATGGATCGAACGAGAAGCTAGCGGGACTGCGCGATGAACGGGTGTTCCTCGCTGTC
>KV426054.1:98724-127052 GCA_001632375.1 Exidia glandulosa HHB12029 | reverse complement strand
AGAAGTAGAACTGCTCGTACCAAGCGTGTCACCAATATTTTGTAGATGCTGGGAATGTCCGCCTCCATCGCGATGGACAGAAGGATGTCCAAGTCGTGGTCGTCGATGCATACCTCTGGCTGGAAGAACGCTTCCTCGAAATCCTTCACCTCCTTGTACTCCTTAGACAAACCGGGTTGTCCCAACAGTCTGCAGAATACCGGGCACAGTTGTTTATGCGAATAAGTCGACTTGAGCCCTGCAGTGCTGTGCTCCTTCCAGTCTCGCTTCTGGCACGCCTTGCTGCAGTAGCGGGTGAACTTGCATCTCGAGCAAAGAGAGAACGGTAGTCCGGGAGCGGCATTGCGCTCCATTGGTAGAGCACAGTCAGGTCCACAGCACGAACGAGTTTTCTGCTGGAGTTCCAGGAACGCAAAGATCGGGGTTGCAACGGAGAATTCGATATCTTCGTACGATTCTATTCTTGAGGCGTAGCGTACGCGTAGAAAGTCGTTATCAAGCGCTGTAGCTGGGAGCCCAAGTCGCCATTGCATCCCGCTAACGTAATCGAGCAGCGCATCAATATTCATGTCACCAGTCGAGCGGTCATCATGGAACTTGATAGCTGCACGCTGGAAGGTGTGAAGGAGAGCTTCTTCGTACCCGCGAGTGAAGTTGTTCCCATCGTCTGGACCAGAATCAAGCCCGATGCGTAAGAACGTAAGAAACTTGTTGGCGACGCGGTAGCCGTCTCGGCGCGAGGTCCATCCGAGTCTATACTCTTCCTTTACGATGCAGGGAAATAACAACCAGTCGTCTGGAAGCTCGCACGGCGCCTGTCCACCTGGCCAGAGACACGGTCCGCGAGGGTCAGGACGAGGACATGCAGATGTGACCGGATCCAGGAACTGAACAAGCGACCATACGAGTCGTCCGTGTTCGGGCTCGCACATTAGTAGAGGCAAGATGATTGGACGTGCGATGAGGAGTAGCTCCGTGATTATGATTAGAGGGTGAAGAGAAAATAGCTGGGTGCACCAAAAGACGAGGGCGCTGACTGTCTCCCGCTCTCCTGCAGGAAACAGCTCCGCGATAGAAGCCGGCCATAAACCGCGCCTCTTGCTATTGAATCCTCGCTGGGGATGCGTCGTCACGAGAGAGGAGACAGCTCTATCGCCGTAGGTCAAGGCGTTCCAGATGCACCGGAACACGGAGTGAAAGAAAGTGCGATACAGGCGTGAGCCTTGATCAAGCCTGCATCCGTGGGGGCCAAAGTCATGCAGGAAATGAACGCGGGTTTGGCACCGATCGGTCATGTCGGCGAAGTGATTTTCCAGCGCCGCGAGGCTCGAGTCGTCGTCCTTGCGCGGTGCGGCCACAATCCCCATGCACGCGTTCCAGAAATCGTGGCCAGTCGCTCGTAGCTCGTCCAGAGCGCCTAGGTCTTGTTCAAGCGAGAATGCGAAGTTGTGTAGACAAAGAGGACAGCACGACGGTCGTTCGACATTCCGCAAGGCAAGAGCAAGCGCAGCCGCCGTAGCATGGAAGTCCATGGTCGACATGAGTCGCGCTGGGCGTGGCGAAAGTCTGCGTCGTCGAGGGCACCAGCGATGCGCGGGACAGAATTGGCGAGAGTCAAGCCGGCAGGCGGTTCCGCGACTTGGCTCCGAACCACGACCACGTCCGCCAATCTTCGCGTCCCTGGCAACTCACACTCGACTCGACTGCGTGGTGTACTACTCTTGACGGCTGCATCTTGGCACCATGTTCCACAACATTGTGTAGCAAGGACTTCGTCGCAGAGTTTCGAGGGAGGTCCTGCGACTGGCGCGTATCAGATGGAGACTATACTGTGGTTACTGTGATTTTACGAGGCGACTTTGACCCAGGGATGACTCTGACAGTGACAGAATCGACCGCTTCTAACTTGCTCCCAACTCTTCTCATGGTTACCTACCTGCGCGATGATGCAGTTACGAGACCCTATTCTATCAGCGAATAACACTACCGGCTCACATTATATCTGATGGTTACTGTCTTTCTGGCGTGGTCTATGACGATTGCACGGCGCGCGTGGGCTTGGACAACGGGACTGTCATCAGCCGATCTGGCCACACTTTGCGTGGTCTGTCACTGCCTCTGGTAATATTTCTGCGTTGATTGAAGGCGCCGGTGTGTAGTGGCGAAACACTTCCGGGCCCATAAAAGGTCAACTCGCTCGTGTTGATTGCCCTCTCCAACTTATTTCCCCGTCACTCCTTTCGCCGACACTGGCTGTCACCATTTCCCTCTCTCTTCTCACCGCAGCCGACCCTAGGACCCATCGTTACGCTACATTCCGACGCAAATATGCCCAAGGACAACACGAAGGAGAACATGGATTCTCGTCGTATCTCGACCACGACGCCTCGTACTCCTCGCACGCCCTCAGGACGTCGTCGCCCACCGCCAAGCACGCCCAGTAGCTCAGCCCGTCGTATCATGTTCATGAACGCCAGCGAGGCTGCCCGCGTCGCGAACCTTAGGTCTCCCGGCCCTGCTCGTGTACAGGATCCCTCCGGCAGCATCTTGAGCTCGAGCATGGGTACCGCGTCCGCACCGTCGTCACCATCGCCTCGTGGACGGATGGGAACGACGCGGTTCTCGTCGGCGTCTCCGACGCGTGGTCCTCGTGGTCGCCTGTCTGTGGCGGCTGCACCGACTCCCATCCAACCTGACTTGACCACACTCATTGCTGGTGTGGCGGCCCTGAACGTCGCTGATGTGCGTGCAACAGAGACCAGCGTATATCCTGCCGCCCACGTCACTGTCGACCTCATGAACCGCTTTGGCCGTATGGACCTTGGTCCGGCGTAAGGTACGTTGCCGTTGTTCGTCATTGCCTGCCAATGTACTGATGCAGCTCCAGGTGGTCCCTCAGTTACAGTGTCTCCACGCGTGCTGCCGCGCCGGTCGCAGCCTGATCAGCACGCTGCGTCTCTTCGCCTTACTCAATTGAAGCATGTCTTAGCCGCTGTACTGCACGTACTAGTTTTCCTATCTGTCCCTCGTCCGCTCCGTATCGTTGTCCCTGTAGCGTGTTTCCAACCACATCCCGTCACTGTCATTGCTGTAGCGCTGTTGTTCGCTGTCCCTCTTGCTGCTCTCATTGCTTTTGCTCTCCCCCGTTATCGTCTACATCTTTCATCACTAGTAATTCAACACTGCGCCTTGTCAGTGAACATCACCATGGTCGAATCGAAATGTTCTCGTTGGATTACAAGATAGCCCAGTTGAGGAGCACTGGCAAGGGTTACACGCTGATCACTGGCACATCTCCACCGTGCGCAATAGTACAGTACAACCGCGAGTTGAGTCGCCGCGTAGATGAATCAATAACCTACTTGTCGAGCAAGTGGCCGTATTCCTTGTTGATCCAGTCGACGAACTCGGCCCAACGAGCATCCCATGACGCCAGAGCCTTCGCCTTCCTATCTGCCTCGAGCATCGAGGCCTTGAATGATGAGTCAGAGAATCCGCGAATGTACGGGGTTGATAATACGCACCTCGAGGCTGCGGCGCGCGATGACGCCCACGCCGAGTAAGCCGGTGACCTCGCTGGCGACAAGGACTTGGAAGAAGTCGTACGACAGGCCAAGGTTTCCAAACGCGCCAGGATCGTCGTTAGAGACGACGACCTCGATACCGTGTGCGATGAGCATAGGCATAGGATGCGCAGGCATGGACGAGGTCAGACGCTAGAATGGTCAGATAAGCAGAAGAAACATCGTGCGGTTGGCAATCACTGAACGCACCAGTAGTTCGTTCCTAAGTAGATACCGTCAGTTTATTGGCGATGCGACGGAGAGGGGTCGAAGATGACTCACGAAATGGGGCATATCTCGAGCGGAATCCCGCGTTTCTTGCAGGTATCCATGAGGAGCGGATGCTTTACGAGCGAGAAGCTAACAGGTGGGGCGGTCAGTGTGTGCGAAGACATTGCGATTCGGGAACGTCAGACGAACCCATGGCCAATGCGCTTCGTGTCTAGGAGAATGGCGTCGTAGAGATTGTCATCGACCTCATCACCATCTCCGAGAGTCTCGCCAGCGTGAAGGATGAAGGGGAGATCCAGACCGAGGTCGTCAATCCGCTTGCGGAAGCGGAGAAGCCCCTCGGCGTAGTACTTTAGAGGCTTTACGAAGTCTTCTGGGCCTACCAGGTCGAATCCTGATCGATGAACATGTCAACCATCGTCAGGGACGCGAGATTGGAAGACTTACCAGCTATGAGTTGGGGGAACTCTTGCTTCAGAGCGATGCATTCATCAAAGTACCTGGGGAAACGAAGCCGTCAATCGCGAATCTGCGGGACGACTGACTGCTAGTATGATCACCACTCCATTTCCTCCGGCGTAATTATCTTGATAGTAGTATAGATGATCTGACAGTCTGTCAGAGAGGTACCTTCAGTACACGGGAGAACGCCGCGGCTTACTTTGGCACCCACGAACTCGCCCTCGCGCCCCTGCTCTTTGAGTTCTGCCTTGACCTCATCGATGATTCTCCCGAATAGCGCGACGAACTCGCGGTGCGTGACGTTTTGCTCTCCTTCAGCGCTCCACATCGCCCTGGAGTGTAGGGTGAGTGTCACTATCACCAACTAGTTTTCAGAGAACGCACTTGAATAGAAAGTTGACCCGCGGTTCCACATACGAGATGCCGTCCGCGATCGATGCCCAAAAGTACTCTTTGATATATTGAGTAAAGATAGGAATGGATCGTAAAAGGCCCTGGCCAGAATATGAGGAACACGAAGATGGGTATGACGATGCGACGCACGTTGGAGACGTAGAAGGTGTTACGAAGCTTATCCCACATCTACAGAGTATTAGTGCTCCCAAGATCCCGATGCCTGGTCGAGTTACGGACCTTCCTGTGCGAGTTGTACTTGGTGTACGCTTCGTTCGGGTCAATCTTCATAGTCGAACGCACCCACGCGTCAAATCCTGCCGGCCCTCCCAGAGACGAGGAGAAGGACTGGCGAGCAGCAGCGTATGGAACCCAGGTCTCGGCAGCATAGGCCGCATGCGATACGTCGGTGGCGTCTGCTTTGAAGGAGGAAGCCATCTGCCGGAACTGTGGAAGGATGGACTCGACGTTATTTGCGGTCACAGGCTCTGGCACGGATATGTGCATTCCAGGCTGTTTGACTGCTAAACTGAGCGCGAAGTCGACATCCACGGTGGAGTCAAGATGCGAATGGAGAATTCCGCCTGTCCTCGAGTTGAGCTGGTGAGGCGACGACCAGGTCTTCCAGACATACCCTTTGGCATCTTCATTGACAAGTGGGTCACGGGCTTGGTACGGGTAAGCGACGTGGTTTACCTTCTGCACGATCTTGTAGAGCTTCGTATTCTCGATTATCTTGCGTGCTGAAAGCTGGTCAAGATCGGAAGAGTGAGTTTCACATAATGGCTTACCCGTTAGGAATGCCATGCCGGGAAAGAGGTTCACGACTTCAGGATGTTCAACACCCCATTCGTCCGCGGTCGTGCGAGCAGAATCATCGTTTGGTTCGGCCATTTGCTCCTTTGACGCCTCTTTTCCTACGCTCAGGACAGAGGAAGCCACATGGTTCTCAACGCACCGCGGAAAAGAGCACGAAAGTCAGGGTTCTCTGAGTGCCAGATGCTATGCGCCTCATCGGCGCGAATCTTTCGGACGATCTGCTCCGCCTTGAGCTCGGCTTCGCTCGCTTGCTGGATCCGTGCATGTCCAGGACGCAAAGCACGTTCAGATGCGATTAGTTCCGCGCGTTGCTTGAGGTATGCGTCCATTGCGGAAACGGAACGAAGCAAGTGACGGGCCGGGTCTTTCCGGGCGGGCGCGCGTTGTCCTCATCGTACTCGCACGATGGAGGATATTTCTACTCACGATCTTCGTGACTCGCCGTTCATCAGCTCGGGACCGTTACTATTAACTTCGCATGCAGGCGCGATTACGAGAATACCACGGAGCACTAGCGCGCGCAGACTTGGTCGGTCAGTATTCCGGGTTCCCATACGAAAAACACCCATCTCGTTCTAGCGCTTTCAGGCTGTCGACTTCATATATCAAGTCAAGGACCTCCGCGCGCACTGGAGAACGCACGACAGCTTGCTAATATCCGATCGAAGACCTCCAAGTACCCACCATCATCTCATTCTCACCTCGCGCCCCTTCGCTGACATTTCCATCACCATCAGACCAACGCGAGGGGATAATCTAGCAGTACCGAAGTAACTCTCCCAAACCACTGGCATTTCCTCTCGAAGTAGAATTTCTCCTAACGCGGGAGGCTGAAGAAGGTCGCCAATGTGCTCCTCTCACCCTTGGTTCCATATCCTTCAGCAGCCCGTGTTCTTCGTGATACTAACTATCTTGTACATGGCCCAAAACTTCATCAATGATATTTCATCGCTCGAACGTCCGAGTCGCGCGTCATCCGTCCTGCATCATGACTGGTTCTGCGCAGGAGCAATGCCACCGATATGCCGATAATTACTGTATACCAGAGCTATACTAGTATATACTATCTCACTGCGCCCATCCTTATTTCGGTGTATGATTCAGAAGCTCGTGTACTGAGCGGATTTCACGCATACACGGACAGACTCGAAACTGCGTTGCCGACCTTCGAGCGCCGATCATCACGGAAATGAGTGCACTGACAATCACGAAACCCAAACTGCCAGCGGTGCTCATGACACGTGGATCTGCCTCATTCGGAATGATAACGAGCATCATGATCAGCACTGGAACCGGTGAGTACGGACCTCCGATCTTGGTGTGGCGACCTTCCATTCTTACAGTATAGCAAAAACTGAAGACTACGTACGTAAGCTGCGACTGTCCAGTATAGTGCAATGAGCGCGTGGTGAGTATGTATAGTGAGCATGAATACAGCAAGAAAGCGACGGCAGAGAACATCTCTGACAACTGCAGAGAACCAAGTAGAAAAAGAAACAAATAGTACTAGTCAAGTGGGATAAATAGGACAAAAGCATCGCTAGACACCGTCGCCCCACCGCGTCGACTAGCGGCGAGCAGTGTCGGACGGGTACGAGGGCGGCGGTCCCTCTGCGGGCGGGCGCGATGGCAAGACTTGGTCGAAACGTTCAGCAATCATCGCAATGACACGCTCTATTGCCTGCTGTTCGCCCGGTCCTGCGCTGGGCGAGCTTTGTACGGGAGATGCGGGTGTGGGAAGCTCGGCACGCTGGACGGCGCGCGCGCGTTTACGGTCCCGTGGCGACTCACCCACCGCGACGCCGCCGTACGGCTGTATACCACCTTCCGTGGATACGCTCTGCGGTGGGACGCTGGAACCTGCGGGACGATACGCGCGCTCCGGGGGCGGGATGGGGGTAATGTCGGAATGCGATTGGAACATCAACGGAGACATGCGCGGCTGGCCGGAGGGCGATGAGTGGGTGGAGCTGGCTGTGAAGTCGTTCGAAGACGCTTTGTCGTCGAGAAGCCGCATGTGCTGCTGCTGCTTGCGGTTGCGGCGTACGACGAGGAAGACAGCGAGCCCAATTAAGGCTGCGACCACGGCTGCGCCAATAGCGATACCGAAGATGGCGCCGGCGGGCAAGGACGAATCCGAGGGGTTCTTCGGAGACGACGATTGTTCGCCTTGGTCTGCTGTATGGGCGCCATTCGAACCAGATGAGCTTGCAGTGCCGTTGTCGGTGCCAGTGCCACTGCGCAGCACCGATGTCGGTCAGTGCTCAAAATCAGTCCGGGTGAAGGAAGTATACGTACTTTGAATGTTCCGCCGCATCGATAGGCTTCCAGACCTTGAAAGACGAGAACGTGAATTTGTAATCCGGACCACTCATGGCGTGAATGAGGGTGAGCGTATACTCCTGGGTAGGGTCGAGGTTGTCTTGGAAGAACATAACGGTGTCGCCGACGAGCCAATACGTGCTGGCGTTGTATGTGTTCTGCACGCCGTTCAGGTCTGCGATATAGTTTGTATGACCCCAGTTCAGGTTGGCATTCGCAGAAACGGCACGGGCGCCCGAGAAGGTCATCGAGACATTTGACTTGTAGACGTTCGTTTCGCTGTATGGTATCGGATTCGCCGGCGACGGAACGTCTTGAAGCGGCACAGGCTTCCATGACCCAGCAAACTTGACAACATCAGTGCGCTGCGTGCCATAATACTCCGTGGTGGTGAGTTCCTCGGGACTTTTGAGGGAGTGAGTTCTGAGATGATCTGAACACGCGTAGTACGCGTCACGTACCTGCTTGCGGTGAAGATAGCTCGCTGGAAGTCCATTTGCAGCGTATGACCGGCCTCGACGAGTGTCACGGTGACATAGTGATCCCTGAGAGGCAGACCGGTGGTTTCGTAAAGAATACCGGAAGGAAGCTCGAAGGGCGAAGGCTTGGAGTCATTGTCGAGAGAAACGGAATATGTGGCATTCGAATGGCCGTACAACGTCAACGCAGTGCCTGCAAGAACGGTGGGTGAATCGACATAGCGTATCGGTAACTGCGTACCTCGAAATTGGAAGGAGAACGATGCGCCGGGGAAGGATGAGACGTGGAATATGTCGCCCGTAGCGCTTTTGCCGCCTGCGTCCTTTGGCAGGAAGCCAACATCGGAGGTCCATAGCGCCCAACCGCCGTCAGCAGTACCGTCACCTAAGCCCGTATCAGCGTCTCGAGGTGACCAAGTTGAGTGGTACGTACTGTAGGGCGCGTAGGTGATGAGAGGAGAGTGGTTCTCGAGTGTCATGTTCCACGAAACGGCTGCCATGACCGGAGAAAGCGCGAAAAGTAACGGAAATAACGGTCCGAGCATGGCGGCGAACGCAGAGAGGTCGAGGAGAGAAAGGAAGAGAAAACAAAAGCAAGCAAGCAAGCAAAGAAAGAAAGGGAGAGAGGCGAATGAGGGAACGATCCGGAAGCGGCCGTGACCGTCAGGATCAGCGCACAGCAATCCAATTTTACGTGGCGGAGGCGGAAGATCATCACGAGGCTCACTGCACATCACCATCATCGTCTCTCTCGCTCATCCGCGTGCTGTTGCGAATCTCAACCTCCTCAGCGTCACTCCGTGCACGACGGACTCGACGAAGACGAACGTACAACCCCGCTCAGGGTGTTTGACGCGCAGGGATGGCGCTGCGTGGGTGCGACAGTGCCTCACCAGGCTTCATCCTGTCGCGAAGGCACTCCCTGTTCGTGTGTGCACTTGTGCGGGTCTAGTCGTATGGAGGCGCTCAGGGTTCACGTGGTGTTCAACTGCCAATCCCTTGCTTGGACTTGCGACCGTTGCTGAAGTGCTCTCGTACCGCAGTTGCACCGGCGTCGCTTCGCTGTCGCCGAAAAAGCTCACAAGATGCTCAGCGCTCGACTCACCCATCGATCCGACACACAGTTTCGTCGCCTATTCGAGACGATATCGATGGCTATACTTGTGGCTCGCGTAACAACCCGCACTGCCGACCTGGACAGCTTGTTACTTGTTAGCATTGCGCCCGGCTGATCTCACACCTCCCTGCAGAGCAAAGCTCTTCTGCATCCGGTGCGGGACTCATGGTCCTTTATACCTGGTTTCGCGCAGTGCTCCTGCTCCAGTAGAGCATCAGTCGAAGCTTGCACCGTCTGCCACTTGCTCTTATTCTGTCCGACTGGGACATCCGTCGCACTCCGTCATCATAGAAAATGCCATAGCTTGCTGATTCGTTGGTATCTGTCTATTTTCTTGAGGCACGGCTGTTAACCATTTTGAGAAAACTATCGCTACGAGTGCTGTACTTGGCGGTTCTTATCCTGGCGTTTACGCGGTTGTGTCCCTTCGTAAGAGTGTACCCGAGAAATCTACATCGCCAGCAGAAGACGACCCCAAAACAGGAGCTTCTTTGAATCTTTATACAATGCAGCTACCTGTTGCATGACAAAACGTGGCCTCTCACGTGTTTGTGGCATACGAAGGGTCCAGCAGCGTCGTCCCAACATCCCATTAATACTCAGAGGAACATACGCATTGATCCTCCCCGGGACCGAAAACGAGACGTGATGGATACCGGACTGGACATCTGTCAAACCTGAACACGGGTCGTGAATGTCGTGGTGCTGGCCGAGATGGAACGGGAAACGAGCGATGGACCGTACAGTACTACGTACGTACGTCCAACAAGGTCCCTACTACCGGCAGCATCTTCGCCTGACATGTGATCAGCAAACCTATCTGCGTAGCTTTCCCTCCCACTGACATCACGAGAGGGAGCAGAAGGGTTTGCTCCTTCATGGACCGGAGACTCGCGCGCTCGACGTTGTTTCCATCGGGATAGCACCGCGCTGAAGTGTTTTCGATCACACCTCATTGGAGATGAGCTGTGCGGTCGAAACTCCCACGAGAGTAGCGTCCCAAAAAATGTGAGCGGTGCGTACCCACAGCAGAGACGACGGGTAAGTATTCCTAGATCAGCTTACAGGGAGTGTGAGTAGTAGGAAGTCGCGGCTTCCACGCGAGACGTCTGCCAGCACAGCGAGCGCTTCCATTATAACAACGTCGCATCACTGGAGATGCTTTGATTCGCGATGCCACGCGACTCAGTGGATGGTATGGCTCTCAAAGATACTAGTCCATGTCAAGATAGTCCTACATACATGCGAGTCGCCAGTCTAAGAAAACGAACTCCTCCACGACACTCACGCATCACGTTGCTTCCCACGCTTTTGTGCCTTCCTGCGACTCGTATCGGGCTCTCGGGGTGAATAGCTTGGGGCGGCAATAGGACCCGGACTCCTTGACAGGGGTGCAAATTCGCCACTCGCGTCCGAGTGTTGCATGAAGCTGTACGACGAGCCCTGATTCGTGTACGAAGCATACGGCGAGAGATGCTCCGAAAGGGACGCCTGCTTAGCGAGATCCATGCTCCGTTGAAACGTCAGTTCTTCTTCATCGTCCTCGTCACCCACATATGTGATAGGTGTCGCGGGTAGAGAGCGCTCGAACGAAGAACTGGTGGACTCCGAGATCGACAAGCTGAGCGCGCGCTCCATGTCCAGTCTGAACCGCTCATCCTCGGGGCTGTCCGTGCTGCTACTACTCCACGCGGGTGGCGGCGTAAGGGGGCGCGCGCTCGTACTGGGACCAGGCTCTCCGGCTGATGTCGAGCGGGTGCTGGATTTCTTCGAGGCGCGCGCTCGCTCAATCTCCCGCCTCGCCGCCTCGATCAACACTCCGCGGCGCTCCTCGAGCTTCTCCTTGGTGTTCGCCGCCATAAATCGGCGTAGAACCTGGGATCGTTGCTCGAAAGTGCTCTGCCGGGCTTCCTCGTGACCCTGGCTGATACGCACGACGCGGCGATTGCTGTCGGCGTCCTTGGATCCAAGGAGGCGCAGTTGGCGGTACGCGCCCTTCAACGGCAGGCTCACAAAGCCCAACCCGCCAGCGAGGGGTTTGAATGCAAAGTCGAATACTGTAAACGCGGTAAGACGAAGTCATTCAGCGAGATGAGTGCTGTGACGCACGGCTCTTGGCGCTGCCCTTGAGTCCGCCAATGACACCCTGCGAACAAAGTTAGCGAGGTGCACGAACGGGGGATGGCCTGTTACACACGTCTTCGGCTGCCCCTTTCATCGGCGCAGTCACCAATCCCGTGATGCCATCGTATACACCCAACGCGAGGCCCTGAGGAAGTGAGTTTCGACTTCTGCGGCGCCTTGGGAGACGGCGTACCTTGCTACCTTCTATGAGACCGTCCGTCACTCCTCTGATCGGCTTATGGGAGCGGACAGTAGAGCCGTACAGAGTGGGGAGGTTGTGCAGCCCCTCGTGGAAGTGTATGACGAGTTTCATAAATCCTGCACTAGTTGAACGGCGCGATAAACAGCAGAGTAAACGATGAAATCGCACCATTCGGTAACGCCGTAGTTGTATGTATGATGCCGTCCACGGGATTACTGTCGAGGACGGAACGGTAAAATGAGTACCACGCGCCGCAAGGAGAGGACCTGACGCACTAGAACAGCTCCGCAACGCCCATCGGCGCCTTGACCAGCATCCAGAACATAGAGACTACACCCGCAGTGATCGGGTCTGTGTATTGCTTCCGCGAGTCGTACTCCTTGGGTCCTAATCTGTGTCAGGGATTACTTGCGAAAATAGCATATGGCGCACTGTGCAAATCGAGGTGTTCCATCTTGATCCTCTGGTCGTCGAGTAGAACTTGTGCAGCAAAGGCGCTGAGCTTCAAACACTTCGAAGTATCAGCGCGTCGTTCGTCTCGATCAGATATTGCGCGTACGTGCTTCGTCGACCACCAAACAGCCACACGACTTGGGTCCAAGTCACAACGCATGTTGAGCAGCGGGAGGTGGCGATAGAAGCTGTCCACGCCGCCTTCCACTCCATCCTACAGAACAGAGTGCGTCAGCTTCAGGAGACCACACTGGGCTTAGATGCGACGACACACCTCGTTCACAATGCTCTGCGCAAGGCCCGCTGCTGCAGTCTTCGCCTCAGGACTGATAGCGTAAGTGAGCGCGGCAGTGAGGTTCTCGACGTTAAAGTTCTTCTGCGGGATCGGCTTGGGACCAGCGCCGGACTTGTGGATCATCTCGCCCCAGAATTGTTGGTCCCCGAAGAACGGAACGATCACAGTCGGGCGGCCTTTCGCAAGTCCTATTGCGGTTGTACCGGCACCGCCGTGATGGACGACAGCTGATACCCGCTCCTCGGCGAAGAGCCAGTCGTGGGGGACGTTGCCCAGGAGGAAGACGTGCGGCGGAACGTCGACGTCTCCAAGATTGCTCTAGACGAAGGCTTTCAGCTAGACGCCGACTAGACGACGGAAGGCGCGTACCCATCCGCTGGAAACAAGAGCGCGGACACCAACAGCATGCGTCGCCTCGAAGATGACGCGTGTCATCTCTACAGGATCATCTACGACGACAGAGCCAAAGCTGCAGTGAAATATAGTCAGCTATATTCCTATGAGAAAGGTGAACGGACGTACCCAATGTATACAGGTGGAGGTCCGGAAGCCAGAAAGTGTGCCAGGTCTCGTGGAGGAGTATACGACGTCGCAAGGTCAAGGAAATAAAATCCAACGACGTCTATAGATGCCGTCAGCTTACACGGGCGTAAGTATGTTGCAACGTACCAATATGATTGGCCCAGTCCGCAGGCTTGGGAACGAGTGCAGGACTCATGCAGTATGTCCATGGGACCTTGACGCGGTCGAGGATGTCGGGTCCCGATCGGAGCGAGAGCGAAGGGAGGCCCATCGTCCTGTTTCGCAACTTGTTCACGATATCGCCAACTCTGCAACGGAGTTAGCGACTGAAAACCGCGTTTGAAAAAGGCGCAACATACCCTTGCCATGTCATAGTGTCAGCGAGGGCGTAGCTCAGGTAGTTCGTGAGGCGCTCCCCGGCATTCGTAGTGCTGATGTTCACTAGAGGGTGCGGGAACGACCCCGTAGCGCACCAGGGCATCGCTATCGTGGTAGATTCAGATTATGAGAGCTGGGAGCAACGGTGAAACGCACTGAAGCTCATCAGCAGAGGGATTCCTAGAGCTTCCGCACAATGGATGTGCGCAAAAGCAGGCGGATTGGAGATTATAGCGTCTGCAACGAACGGAATTCCAGTCTTCTGGTCCGGGGAGTGGCATGAGTTCCAGCATCCCATCATCATCTGCCAGTAAAAGGTCAGAACTTCGTCCTTGCCCGCCGGGACGCGGTGTGCTTGCCTCCTGTAACATCTGCAAGAACGTCACTAATGAATAAATAGAAATGGCCGTCTTGGCGTACAATTCGCTTCTTCTTGATATCTCCATTGGTGAGCGAGGCAATGCCAGGGATAAGGCCCGGGTTCTTGACCATGTACGACATGAGTTCGTGCGGGTCGCCACCGATGTCGAAGAAGTCGAGGCCTTGGCCCTCTACGAAGTCGCGAAATGTGCCGTGAGAGGCGATACGAATGCGATGCCCGTCGCGGCGTAGACGCTTGGCGAGCGCGACATAGGGCTGCACGTCGCCTGCACCGAGTCCGTTAACGCTGCGCCTCATTTTGGCCGACTGCGCACACACCACGGCTGCCAACAATCATGATAACGATAGAGAGCGGCGGACAATCGCGCCAGTTGCCCTCGTCGACGCCGAACTCGCTGATTATTCGGTTGAGGACGGGCATGTCAGGAAGCTTTTTATGTAGCTTGAGCGAGACGGCGATGCGGCCATCCCTCTCGACGCGCGCGGCAGACTTGAGTCCATCTCCAGAGACCTTGAACTCGGAATACTCTGCGGGATGTACAATGAGATGTCGCTCGACGCGTCGCGTCGCTTGGTGGCGTAACGCACTGAACGCTGGAGGCGGATCAAGCATTCCGGATCCGTTGTCGTTTGCGGTATATTCGGGCGGGCTGATCTTGTCATCGTCCATGTCGTCCATGTCGCGCATGTGTCTGAGGCTGTCGACGACGACCATGGCTGGCGCGGGTCGGATGGTTCAAAGCAAAGAGAGTGCGGCAATTTGTGGCACGGTAGGGATCCATATACCCTCCCGGGACGATCCAGTTCCTCCGTTGGGTATTTTGGCGCGCAGACTGGTCTCCCAATTACGCGCCAAGTTTTATGCTTCCTAAAGCACACAAGCGTGTGAATCCCTGCGGGAAGCAGTGCGCGCCTCCTTCTCTGTGTGCAATGCTGACAGCTTACGCTTCAGGTATTACGCGGAAAACAGTCCGCGGACGTCGGATTCTTGGGCTCGCGAGTCCTGTCTGTGCAACTTGCGATATCGAGCTACATAATAGTTACAGCCGCGGACTGGAGAGTCCAGATCCTGAGTTTGCATCGCATCGCCTTGTCTCCGTCACTGTGCGGTCGTAGACGTCCCACGGCGACGAAGATCAACGGGGCAGAGCAATGATGACGGGGAAGAGCAGTGAGCGAGGTAGAGGATAGCATGAAGGCAGAATGAGGTCGCAAGGGGCAGCACTCACGCGATGAGAGGCCGTTGAAGTGTGACAAGCGAGAGAGTCCAGCTTAGACAAAGCGTCAGCGGCAGCATTTCATACAGGAGCGAAATAGCAAGTCGACTCTACAGAAGACAGTGAGCTTGGTAGGTACGAATGCAACAACGAGGAGCTGACGATCGTCGTCGATGAAGGCCTCGCGTGCGGGGATTGTGACGCCGCCGTCGTCGGCGTCACCGGAGACCTTGTAAATTGCGGTGACGCTGGGCGAGATCCCATGATGCACAAGCAGCTGAAGAACAGCTGAAGAGTGAATGCAATGGTGTCGTGCGCGATACGCCGCGTGGTTTAATGCTGTAGTTGTGCTGTCATAGTGCTGCAGGATCGTCGGCTGGTCGTTTTAACGACTAGACACCGCGAGGAAACACTGTGACCCCATGCGCGCGACATATCGAGCTCGACGGAAGCCTGGGTGTGTAATGCGGAGGTTGGTGGGGTAGTTGGCGACTGCGGAGGCGTGCAATAGACAAGTACACGCCGACCGAACAGTCGAGCGGGCATATGCTTCTACCCTTCGGCCGTATCAGCGGCAACGAGGAGTCCAATAGTCACGAGCTCGAGCTGAGGATGTCGCCGTGGTGGCAGAAAGGAAACACGCGCATTTTGCCGATTCGCTTCTTGGACACGGACCACTATCATGGGACACTTGCACCATGCACTACGATCTTTTGCACGAGACATTCAGCGGTCCCTGGCCGTGATTTGACTTCTGGCTTGCCAAGTTTCACGAGTGGCGACGATGATCTCGAAGCTTGAGGCTGCACGAGATTGCTCGATGCCTTCAAAGCCCGCGCTTCCACGAGTGCAGAATCTATTCTCCCTCCCTCCCTTTCTCTTGCTTGTGCCGGGCTGAATCATGGACTTTCTCGACTTTGACTACGAAGAACGCGCTCGCCATACTGCCAGCCCGGCCGAGACGCTCGTTGCTGATCGTGTACGCTGCACCACCTCTGTCTGATGCACTCTCACTAAGCAGTGGCATACAGTACGGGGCATGCATGTCCGTAAATGACCTCCTTCTTGTTGACGACCTCGGCGAAGGCGGGGGCGGTCGCGTATCCCGTGCGCGCCACCGCGAAACGGCCCAGCTCTTCGCAGTCAAAGCCGCCCATCGCGACTTCAAGACGAAGCGTGGCGCGGAACGAGTTATTAACGAAGTCATGTGTATGCGGCTTGCGCAGGATTATGACGTCCCGTGCGTCGCGCAGCTTGTGGCTGCGTTCAAGGATGGCGACAAGGACGATGTGGAGAGGAGTTATATCGTCATGGTATTTGTTGCTCTAAGAATTGTTGCTTGCGTTATACTGATTCTTGTATGTAGGAACTCTACGCTGGAGATCTGGCGGCAGTTATCCTTTCACACGACGCGTTGACCTTCCCTCCTTCGACTCTTCGTGTATGGACAGCTCAGCTCGTATGTCACTCCTGTATCCAGGTTTTTCATTGCTTACTCTTCTCTCTCCAAGGTCGCTGCGATATGCGGCTTACACGCTATCGGTATCCTGCACCGCGACATCAAACCAGAGAACGTCTTCCTCACTTCGCGCGGACAAGTCCGTCTCGGCGACTTTGGCCTTGCGCGCATCCGTCGTGTCCCAACTCTTGCTCTCCGATCTCGAGCAGGACTACGACTGGACGCGTGGAAGATCCGAGAACCAGCGGGGACGCCTGACTACGTAGCGCCAGAGATCATCCGCGAGAAGGCATACGGCACTCCTGTGGACTTCTGGGGTCTTGGAATCGTGGTATTCTTCATGCACTTTAGACACGTACGTCTGTTCTCTGGGTTTTCAACTCCTTGCGGCTGACAGGATCGAATTTAGAATCCATTCGCTGACGTGCACGGCGAAGTTCACCTGATCAAGATCTTGAAACACACCGTCACCTTCCCGCATTATCGCAAACGGTCAGACGCATTACTAGAGAACCTCATACTCGCTGTGAGTATTTACCTAGCACACCGTGAGGCGAGATACTCATGAAGATGTTTAGTTGCTGTGCAAGGATCCGCGTCACAGACTAGGACGTCGGGTTAAGGAGCATCCCTACTTCGTCTGCCATGCGAATCTCCCCGAGATGTGCGCCTTATATCCGCTTGTCTGGACCATGCTTTGGAACTCATATCGCGTAGCGACTGGCGTTCTATCCATCTTGAGGATTCGCCACGTACGTCCCTATGCACATCGCACATTCCTTTTTAGGCTGATAGCAATGCTCAGTGCCAGACTCTGTTCTCCACCGCCGATCAGTCGTTATACTCGACAGTTGGGACAGCCTCGCCGCTGCGTCGCCGATCCCGAAGAAAGTGACGAGCTTCGACAACTTCCTCGATCTTGAGCTCGGCCTCACCGAGCATCCGCTTGACTTGAAACGCTTCTCCATCGACTCTCTACGGTCGGCTGCGCCGAAGATGTGGTGGAACGGCGACCAGCTCGAGGACTATGTCGTAGTCAAAGTTCCTGCGTTTGAAGATCTTGAAGGAGGGGTTCAACGAAGACCAAGGAGAAGTTGGGGTACGCTGTGCCGCCTCTTTGCCAATGTGGCTCGCCTGCGCTGGTTGCAGGAACGTCTTCGTTTCATGCTGAAGACCTAACCGCGTCTTTTGATTATCCTTAGTCATTTCTTTTCCAACGCGTCACGGTGGGGCCTCACCGCATTATCATTCCGAAATTTTCTGAAACTCGAGAATAATACACGCAGATTCCTTCTTAGTTGTCAGGACGGCTCCCCTGTCAGAATGCCAGATAATTTGTGCATCTGTAGACTATGCCCATCGGGGCAATTATGCCACGCGACGTACTCAGTGGCGGTGTGACGTCGCGAGCCGGGCGGTGCCGGTTCCGCTGCTTTATCCTGCCCGACCATGAGCATCGCCGACAACGTTGCCCGCCATCCCAAGTGGAAGCGTCTGCCACCAGAGCTGAAACAGCGCTGGGACGCCGCTACAGAGCGTGGTGCATTTGCTCTGGGTCCTCAGGAACTGCCTTGGCGTGCTCGCGTGCCATTTCTGCTATCCAAAGGCTACAGACTTCGGGCTCGTTTTCAACCAGGTATATATCTATTCGAACACCTGTTAAATGGTCTAATTGAGCCTCTTAGACTGGGTACCGTCGTGGAAAGGGACAGATATTCACCCAAAAGACTGCGAAGACTCGATTCGGTTCACCGTAAGTGGCCGCACCGCTGTCGGCGCCCGTGTCGGCCACTGATCGCTCTCCTCGCACAGGGAACGAATGTGATAGATGGCAAACGCATAGAAGATAACAAGATTGTGGCCATTAAGCACATGTCGCTTTCCAACCCGGCCGCGAAACACGAGGCCGAAATGACCCGTCTCGCCTCCTCACTCCCAGGCAACGAGAACCGCTCCATTTTCTTCGTCGATGCGCTCGAAGACGCCGATACCGACAGTCTCTATCTTATCACCGAATGGGCTGGGCCGTGCAACAAGCCTGAATTCTTCAACGGTATAGAGATTGTCGACTTTGTGCACCAGACACTCAGCGTAAGCGCTCCGATTTCACCGACTTCCCCGCTCTGAACGTGACTGCAGGGCCTCGCCTTCCTTCACTCACATGGGATCGTTCACCGGTGCGTTCCAGACCCGCCCCCCGGCGCCGGTCCTACAGACGTCGCAGTTGATGGTAGCAGAAACTGCGAGACTATCGTGTCGTGTTTCTGAACTCAACTGTGACATCTCGATGGAAACCAGCTGCGGCAGAGACTTGCGAGTGGAAACTGTCCTAGCCAGTTTTCCGTCATTTCTACTCTCCAAGTAGAGACTGGAAACTCGGCGGAAACTGCAAGTTTCCACTGGCAAATCTCCACGTCGAGCTTGCGTGTCGCGTTTTCATCGAGTCGCGTTTTCATCGAGTTCCCTTACCCCGCCCCTTATCCTGCTGCTGCGCGCGAGAGGCTGATTACCGACGCTGCGCAGGGATATACGCGCGGAGAACATACGCATGGACCACCGCCCGCTCACACCCGGCGTCACGCCGCACCCACAGCTCCCTCTGCACGCGCTCGATGCGGCGCCGGTCAGCGAACCCTTGCGCCGCTCCGAGGCGCCGCGTATACGCTATTTCTTCCAGGGTTTCGCGCGCGCGGAGACGGTGGGGTGGGAGCCGCAGCCGCCGACCGTGGGAACCAAACATCCGGCGGGACTCGAGGTGGACGTGACGAGCAATGCGAAGGACGAGGAACCGGAAGAGTCGACGCCTGTCGCGGCGGCGAAGCTGACCACGGAGCCGGAGGAGGTTATGCTTCTGGCCAAGACCGACGACGAGCCCGAGACGCCTGGGTTCCCGCCGGTGGAGAGGAAGGATCACGAGGACGACGCTGCGACGATTGTGGAGAAGGTTGCGGATTTGGATGTGACCGACAAGTCTGAGGCGGAGGACGATATCCCGCCGCCCCCTCCGCCTGCGAGCGAGAAACGCCAGAGCACGCTCGTGGACGCCGGACCGCCACCTCCACCGCCCGCAAGAGATCCTTTTAAGAAGGACATCTTCGACCTCGGGCAGCTTTTCGCGCGCGAGTTCACCGACGTACGTTTATACCTATCTCGCTCTCGTTCTCTGACCGCGTTGCAGAAATACTCCAACTGCGACTTCATCCAACCACTCATCGACGACATGACGACGATTCTTCCCGAGCAGCGCGTGGACGCTGAAGGCGCACTCTACTTCCTCCGTCAGATCCGGCAGTACATGGACTGGTTCGAGCAGCGGTGGGCCCTGAAACGCCGGGACGCCACCGTGGGCGACACGATGGTCAACGGGCTGTACACCGGCCTGAACCTCATGGGGATCAGGAAGTTCAGGTGGCAGGCGAGGATACAAGACCCGATGCTGCCTGAGCCAGGCGCGTAAGCTTGCTCTGGAGATTTACTGTGGACGGACAATGCACGGGATCTGTTCTTGTATTTTTTGGATAATGGATAGACGTTACGGTCCTGGACTTTTCGGTACGTTCCGGTGGCTGGCAAAATTTCTACTTCGGACCACCATGTCGGCGCTGCGCGTAGTTCCCCGCCAGGCCCTGCGAACGTTCATACAGACATCCCGGCCGTGCGTGCGCCGCCCTATATCGACTTCGTCTGCTCGACGTAATACCGAGTCTGCGCAGGATTCTTCGTGCACAATACCTCTGAACCAATGAGATTGCGAGAAAAATCGAAAAAACGCGCTATCTCGACGAGGTTCTGTCCCTTTGAGATAATACGATCATAATTTCTCCCATGCTCTATATACAAAGTGGGGGTAGAGAGGGAAGAGTAAGAAGCGACGAGCATGAAGGTTGATAAAGCGATGGAGGACAATGTGCGACGACATGGGGAAGAGACTGGAGGTCTGGGAGCGAACTAGGAGCCCTTTATATACCCTCCTCCTGCTTGGCAGTTTGATCGGACACGGGCTTCTCCTGCCGCTCCGTCTCTGGTCCCCGATTTTCGCTTACTCTCACTGCGTATCATAGGGGGGAATAATGCTATATGCTAGTTCTGTACCTGTATCTCAAATCAGGTGCGTCTGAAAGTGGCCCAGAGACTTCACATTGCGCTGAGAGCGACGGACTGTAAGAATTGAGTTCGGTAATCCGTGCTTCTTGCATCTCTGCACAGCTTGTTCCAGGCGCGCTCAGTGTCACAGTATCATTGCGGCCGCATTCTGTCCCTTCTAGACTCAGTTGAGTCTCCTCACTTGCAGGCTGTCAGTAAATGCGTGTAGAGGGAGGACAACTGAATGACCTCGGACAATCCTCCTCTCCGGCCGATTCAATGATTACGCATGCTCATCACAGGAACCACTCGCTTCGCTTCGCACATTGAGAACCCCATCAGCGGGACTGTTCAACACCTGAGCATCTGCATACATGCCAGTTGTACCTGCTAGCCTGGGAGACACACATGGCAAATTCAGATCATCCTTACAGCTATCTGTATAGGAAACCTTTGAGAGACTGGACAGAGGATGTGCCAACGTAGGCGTGGGCCAGAGTTAGCGACAGCCCGCACTATATGTACCCCACGTAATGCTGATCGGTTGCCAACGGTGATCTGCAAGAATGCTTCAGGGTCGCTGTGAGAAGCAGAACGTCGGACTGCAACATGGCAGATATTCATATTGAAGCCAGAGAGTTACATAGCAGCAGAGCGCCCAAGAAGCGCCCTCGCCTCGGACATACCGACCGTCCAGCCCTGCCAGAGGAGCCCTTCCTTGCGAGCGCAACAGCCCCAGTCATGCACAATATTCATGCATGCCTTTGGCATGCCTTCCCCAGTTGCGTCGTGGGTCTGCGCTGATTGTGGCTGTTGCCGGCGCTTCTGCTCCAGGCACAGATTAGGTGCATGTTACTGCGACGACGTCGGACAGTGTGAGTGGTCTTAACCTTGAACCGTAAGTTAAAGTCATACGTGGGATATCTATGATAGTATGTCATATTTGTGCTGTACAGAGAAGTCCGTGAATAACACCTCAATGCTATAGCGCCACATCCGGCACCGGCGCTAATGTACAGTCGCGGCGACGTCCCTCCCCGGGACAATCAATTCCACGTACACAACGTTCTCGGCAATGCAACATGGGCCCGGTCGCAGCGGAGATACTTGAGGTGCGGGAGATCTCAGAGGAGTAGAAAATGTACAGACTTCCTGCGTGCGACTGAGGCGGTGGTCGACCCAATGCCTTATGAAAGGAGAGGTGTAGCTAAGGGGCTCAAGTAGGCAGGAGTACAAAAGGTAAGAGAAGAAGGTTCTGTGTGGTAGGCTATGACGATGGCGGCGAGTTGGACGGAGGAGACAAGATGCGGAATTTGCCACAGTTCACGTCCTCGACGGAAACAAGCAGCTGGCGTGTGTCAAGAGATTTGCAAGTCGGTGGTGGCTGTCTCACAGGGTAGGGTCCTTCCCGTGCATTTGGCTCTCTGTCGCTATTTGAGATCTTGTACACCCCAAATCTATGATTTTGCCGGTCTCAGATCAGAATTGATATTTCAGCAATATCGGTGCAATGTACACCAGCATATAGATAATGAAGCAAGATGTAGAGTAATCTATGGCGCATACAACTGTCTGGACTGCCAGAGCGATCCTCTTGGCGTTCAATGGGCTCAAATCGGGCAAGAGAGACCACCGTTTGCTGCAGTCACACTTCCATGACCCGAGGAATGTATGCAAGCACTATAGATAGGACTAACTTGGTTATACGCGGTTTGTTGGGAAGACACACCCGAGATCTACGACCTGCGCGGCGTCTCGGACTGGCATATCAAACTCCGCTCGACGGCAACTGCCTAGGACAACGGTCGCTGGACGGCATTCCAGCTCATATATACCACTATGAATAATACTTTAAAATATTTTAATACGTACCGCTGAGCGTTTTACGAGCTCAAACGCGCTCAGACGAGCTTAGGATTGGCGAAACGGTGCCGTACAGTTGAAACATCCACTTTGGCAAAGAACTCCTTGCGCTCGTAGATCACATTCAACGGGCTTCTGTTGCCATGCTTCCTGATGTGATGGAAGCTCAGGGCCGCGCGCTGCACAGCGCAGAGAAGCTGCAGAGGCGAAGAGAGACTCGACTTGCCCTCCTCCTACAGGACTTTCTAGCCCCCCTATACCCCTGCTAGCCCTCGGTCTCTATGTCTTACGTAATTTCACAGTGCATGCGCAGGAGGGAGCTGACGGTGCAGAGTAGGATCGGGTTCAGAGAGGATCGGAGGGGCGGAGCGGCAAGCGAGAGAACACCGCGGTCACGTCGTGTCGCCCGGTGCAACCTTCCTGATGCACCGCTCAGATGACTACAAGACTGATGTAGATTTGAATACGGTGCGCCGTCAGATGTGTTGCGGTCTGTGCGCCGTCGAGAAGGTATATAAGCCTCTGCCCCAGACCGTCATATCCGGTATCGGTTTCCATCCCCTCTTCTCCTCTCAGTCCACTACCGTCAGCACACTCTCACCTCGCCAATATCTACTATCCTTCTTTTACTCCTACATAGCCGTCGTCGTCGACTTCCTCGTCCTTCCACGTTGTGCTGGCGTCGGACTCGGCAGCGCTCATCGCCGTTCAAGGGTGTCAGCGCTACGTATAACTTCTCTCGCTCGCTCGTTGCTGACGCCTATACTAACGCCTTCTGTATTTTCAGACGTTTCTGCAACACTTTATGGTACCTACGACCTACTTTACGAACCCGACTTCTTCAACAACGGCGCAGACGACGGTGGCAAGAATCTCTATATGTAAGCATATTCCCGGCTTTGGGCTCAGGTCTTGTAGTCTGAACGCAAATATTGTCAGGGCAGCCATCTAAGTATCCTGAGTTCACAAGGTGCGCTTGCTGCCGTGACACGCGACGCCCGTTGCTCATACTACGTGATACAGTTCGACAGTTGCGCACAGGGCGTGGGCAGGAACATCTATCCCGTAGACACAACGTTTTCCTCTCCACCGGCGCACATGACGCAGATTACGAACCCGACAAGGGCAGTCGTCCATCGTGCGTCCATCCGTTGTATTGTCACTTCCGCTAACACTCGCGACGCGCAGAAGTTCGGTAAAACTCTACGTCTATTGTCTATCGCGTCCGTCATAACTACATCATACCTATTGCGCACATCTAATCCGTATGTCCAGCTCGCCCTCACCGACGTGCTACCCTCGCCTCGACGCCGAATCGGATGCAACGAGGTACATCGTACTTTCCGCGTCTACGCTACAACCCGCGACATGCTCAGGCTGCGTATCGCCGCCGAGCCTGCGTGGCGCGCGTTCGAGCGTCGTCCGCGGCGCTGCGACCGTCCGCGCGCCGACGCTCCCTGTTCGCCTCGACGCTCTCCGCCTGCGTTCGGTTGCCGCGTTCACCTCTGAGCGTGCGCGTGGGTCGTGCGTACACTGGCGTGACCGCCGCTCGTTCGCGAGTGCGTGCATCGTGCACCGTCCGAGCAGGGTGATATCCGACCCAGGCGGGCTGGCGACGCTTTCGGTGGGATCGAGATGCCCTGCGCGAGGAGGCGCTCGGCAGGAGCGAAGGAGTCGACCTCGCCGAGCAGACGCGGACGATGTGTTCGGCGCGCAGTGCGAATCGCCCGTTGACCGAGTCGTCCACGGACGCACGAGGGGACTCCGCTCCTGACAAGCCTTCGGTCAGGTGATAGAGAAGCGTGGTCAAGGACGGCTTCGTGACAGTGTCGCCGCCGTGGGAATGAGTCTGAGTAAACACATAAGTGACTGAGCGCGCGAGGAAGCACGTACACGTACCCGATTGACATGGCCGTTCCCGCCGTGCCCGAGAGTCTTGAGCCCCAGCGGATAGGACAACTAAACGAGAATCAGCATGCAAAGACTACCCTGAGGTGCCTTGCATGCTCGCGATCGACACCATTTGACAGCCAGTCTATCGAGCCCTGCAACGTCAAATCGAGCATCGTGAATACCCAAGACCAACCACCCGATCGAAGCGCTCACACGTCGTGTTGAAGATATTGGGGTTCTGTATCTGCGTCGTGTGTTGTATGGACGAGCACGCGCGCGCGTCTTGGGCTTCGGAATCTCGTCCGGATTCGGATCGGGTCAACGCAGCGTCGATGACAACAGGTACAGCGTTCAAAACTCGCATGGAGGTTACTAATAGTGGTCCTCGTCAGCACCGCAGATTACGAGCAAAGCCAAGCACAGGAACCGGGCGTACTTACCAGTCGGTCCGGTCCAAGCGTGGTCCGTACATCGTCAACTGCGATAGCTGGGTGCTCCCCACTTCGCGTGCGCGTTCCTGACTATCTGACCTATTGATTTGAGGGAGTCAAGATGGGAGCGGGGGACGCGGACCGAGATACTTGCCCTGGTCAGCCGCTGGCGCGCAGAGTCGCACAACGCCATGAAGAGGCCAGGTGCGTGTCAAACTTCGCATGATATGTCCTGCTAATAGCGTTCATCAGCACTCAACGTCGGAAGGCGAGGAACGGGGCGAGATGCAACTTACTCAAGGCTCGGTCCGGCACAAATCACCGAGTCCAACGCCAACCGCGTATGCATCCCATTTTAAACGTCGCGTGGCATCTTTTGACTACTCATACATTCAGTATACGAAGTTGCAATGGGAACGGAAGAGGTAATCCGCACTCACTTTTTTCGGCTCGGGTGGACGCGATGGCGCGCAGCACCAAGGAGTCGAGGTACGCCCTTGATACTTTGCTTAGAGGTTACTGAATGTGTTAGTATCCAGTACCGGACGTGAGGAGAGCGGGCGTGAGGCGTACGCACGTCTAGGCACCGGTCGCTTCGCCGACCGCGGAGACTCGCAGATGCGCGCAGCGACAACGACTCAAGGTGAGCGCATCAAATACCGCGTGGTACATCCTATTCATGTCATCCATTAGCACTCGAGGTTGGCACGCGAGGAACGGGACGAGAGGTAACTTACCCAAAGCTCGGTCCGTCACAAATCGGTCTGCCCAACGCCAACCGCGCACGCTTTCCACTTCCGACTTCGCGTGCTGTTTACTGACTAGTCATACATTCAGTATACGAAGTTGCAATCGGAACGGAGGAGGTGACGCGCACTTACATTTTTCGGCTCAGGAGGACACGATGGCGCGCAACACCAACGGAGTAAGGTACGGCCTTAAAACTTCGTGCAGACATCGCTGACTATGCTAGCATTCAGTACGGGAAGGGAGCGGCAAGCGTGACGCGTACGCACGTCTGAGCGCCGGTGGGTCCGCCGACCACGGAAACTTGCCGACGCGCGCAGCGCCAACGAGTGGAGGTGAGCGCGTCAGACTTTGCGTGAATGTTTCTGACGTATACAGCTATCAGCAACGGGATGTGGGAGATCGGGAGATCCGCGGATAGGGTTGTACGCACCGTTGAGGCCGGGAGAGCGTGACGACGCGTAGCGCGAAGACGGACAGGTACGCGTTCAGAGTCTTCTCCCATCATTTCTACATGCCTTAATATTGAGTAATCGAAGTGCACGAGTACGGTATGGACGCAGTAGGGAGGTACTTACCGAGTCGACTCGAAACAGTGCAAACTCACGCAGCACAAACGCAACAAGGTGCGTACTCCAAACTTCGCGTGGGCGTCATTAAACGCGACCTTGTTCGTTGGCACGACGCTTCGAGTGCAGAAAATGAGCGTGCGATGTTGAGTACGACGATCGGTCCACCGAGCTCCCGAGTCGTCCGATCCACACAGCGCCAGCGAGAGCACGTGCGCGTGTGACATTTTGCGTGGACATATCTGACTTGGTAGACGGTCAGTATACGGGGTTTAAAGCGCGGGAGGGCGAAGGGCCAAGGCTGTACTCACCGTTGAAGTCGGAAACGGGGCACCTGGTCCATAGCGCCAATCAAGTACGGTGAGCGTCCAGTCTCGTCTGAGTACGGTTTCAGTATGTTATTGAAGTCCGCGCGCGAAGTGGGAAGGGTGCGCGATAACGCGATGGAGATGTACTGACGTTACGGCTCGTGAGGGTGGAAATGGGCCGAACGCCAATCAAGTAAGGTAGGCTCCTTAAACTTGGCGTACGCGTTGCTGAAAGTGTACTGATTAGTCACAAGAAGTGGTGAAAGGAGATGTAACACTTACGGGGTGGGAGATGCGAATCGGTCGTCCGAGCTCGGGAGGACACCGATGCGCGCAGAGCTAACGCGAGAAGGTACGCGCATGAAAGTTCGCGTAGGCGTTTATAACGTCTGTATGGATGGGTAAATGACGTTTCAAGACTGGAAGAGGAGAGAAAAACAGACGACTCACGGTGAAAGCATCGGACGGTGCAGGTCAAGCTACACGTCTCAGACTTGGCGTGAACGTCACTGACAGTGTAGGAAATGAGTACGAGAAGTGGAGAAGGCAGAAACAGCACGCACGTCGTCATGGGTGCGCGGGAGGACGCCGATGCACGCAGCGGGAACGCGAGAAGGTGAGAGCTTGGAAACTTGGACCGGCGTTCCCAATGTCGACATAAATCAGCAAACAACGTAGGAACAGCGCAGGAGACGAGGACGAGAGTGTATTACTCACGGGGATGCGTTGGGCGACGGATACGAGAGGTACGTGGCCCAAACTTGGCACGGAGACGTCTAATAAATGCATACGTCAGCTCAGATCATAGCAAGTCGGGACGGTAAGCGCAAGGGTACGAAGGGCCTGAGATGCGTGGAGAGCGCTGAGCCCAGCTCCAATTACGAGGCGAGTTCGAACGATGCGAGCGAGAAACTTGATGCGGGAGTCACTGACACGTCGAGGTGTCCGTGTGCCAAGTTGCGCGGTGCAGCGAGCTGTGCTGACGGAGTCGCTGCCGAGGTCGACGGCGAGAGATCTGGACGTGTTCGAAATGTACTGTCTTGAATTTTGGGACGATCGACTCGATGAAAGCCAAGAGCTGGAGCACGACGTGGTGGACGATGTAGAGCAGAGGTGTGCCAGGCGGTAACGACAGCGAGGGCGCGCAAGTCGAGTTGGTGGAGGTGTGGAGCGCGAGTCGAGTCGGTCAAGGGCTTGAGAGCGCGCGTCAAGTTGGTAGAACGCGAGGAGGGCGACGTCGATGTGGTGTAGCACGCATAGGGGCAGTTCGCGTTCCGACACTCGTTCTTTCCTCTTCGCGCATTCCCGCCTGCGATGACGCCACACAGCGTCCTCCCCATGTACTGCCTGGGCGTGCTCGCGTGCGATTCATGGTACGTGGCCGCACCGCGTCCGTGCCCGTCGACTGACCGCTCTCCTCGCACAGGGCACGAATGTGATAGACGGCAAGCGCATAGAAGACAACAAGATTGTCGCCATTAAGCACATGTCGCTGTCCAACCCGGCCGCGAAACACGAGGCCGAAATGACCCGTCTCGCGTCGTCGCTCCCAGGCAACGAGAACCGCTCCATCTTTTTCGTCGACGCGCTCGAGGATGCGGATACCGACAGTCTCTATCTCATCACCGAATGGGCTGGGCCGTGCAACAAGCCTGAATTCTTCAACGGTATAGAGATTGTCGACTTTGTGCACCAGACCCTCAGTGTACGCGCTCCGATTTCACCGACTTCCCCGCTCTCAACGTGACTGCAGGGCCTCGCCTTCCTTCACTCACATGGGATCGTCCACCGGTGCGTTCCAGACCCGCCCGCCGGTGCTGCTGCGCGCGAAACTGATAACCGTAGGGATATACGCGCGGAGAACATACGCATGGACCATCGCCCGCTCACCCCAGGCGTTACACCGCACCCGCAGCTGCCGTTGCACGCGCTCGATGCGGCGCCGGTCAGCGAACCCTTGCGCCGCTCCGAGGCGCCGCGTATACGCTATTTCTTCCAGGGTTTCGCGCGCGCGGAG
>KV426054.1:83158-97304 GCA_001632375.1 Exidia glandulosa HHB12029 | reverse complement strand
GTGTTCGCCGACCCGCTGCACCCTGGTCCGCTCTACCCTGCGCTCCTCGCGCTCCTCATGCGCGCATTCCGCGACCGTTTCGGCGACGCACATCTCGCGCTCTCAGTCTTCGAACATGCGCGCCACGCGAGTATCCCGAGCTTCGTCTTCGGGTGCACAACTCCCGCGTACAACGAACTGCTCCAGACGCGGTGGAGTGCGTTCCGCGACTTGCGCGGCGTGCGCGATACGCTGGAGGAGATGCGCGTAAACGGTGTCGACAGCGACGGCCGGACGCGTACGCTCGTGGAAAATATCCGCCGCGACGTCGGCGAGCGTAATGCGTGGCTCGAGGACTCGATGAGCGGCGGCGAGGTTTGGGACATCGTCAAGGAGATCGACCGTTTGAGCGCCCCGCCTCCCGCGCGCGGTAGACCACGCCCGGAGACGAACTCGAGGTCCTGGCGCGCGAGCGAGGAGTGGAAGTATCGCATGCGCGAGGGCGATGTGGATCTCAATAACGACGCGCTCGAACAAGCATGGCGGGGCGACGACGACCTGCTTGAAGATCTTCCGCTTCGGCGTAGATGATGCACTGGAGATTGACGCGGACGGACGTGGCCACGTTCACTGTCCTTCTGCCAGTTCCCTCTGATACTTCGGCTTCGCTGAGGAATGAGAACTCGCGCATTTCTTTGACTGTCGTAACTTGCGATTCGGCCTCGCGTCAATATGGTTTATTCTTCTCTCACGTGAGAAACCACACTCGACAAAATGTCAGAAAAAAGTTCGGGTTTGTGTAATGGATTGGATGCCTCTGAATTAGCCATATGACGAGATTATCGGGGATTATAATGCCTTAGGACCCTGCTTATGATAGCCTTATAATGGATTATGATCAGGGTCCAAATCAATTGTAAGCCCCGTTTTCCTTATAAGCAACCAAACTTTTTTCTGACAAAGGCGCTGTATTGCTACAGAACACCTACTAACACCAGGGAGCCCGAGCCTGACTAGCAGAGTGTTTGGGACCTACAAGTTAAGGATGGTGCGCAAGTACGGTATCACTCCGCCAACTTCTCATCCCGCGTGTGCTGTGCTCTGCGTCCTCTTCCAGCCTTTCTCGCATTCTCGGCGCGGCCCTCCACTCTCGACCTCGTTCGGTAGAACATCAGCTCATTGCGCCGCTACATGAAGAAGCTTGAAGTTGCAGCCACTGGACTCCGGACCGGCCATGGAGCAACGCAACCCCTGACGACCCCCGGGGGTCGTCAGGGGTTCGGCATAAAGCGCGTATCTCCGTATGTATCGCCGGTCGCCCCGCTCGACATAGCCAGCGCCCCAGTTCACGCGCCGAGCCCGACTACCAAGTCACGGCGCGCGTTGACTCATTTGTGATGTCTGCAGCGACGAACGGCACGACCGTTCTCGCCTGGTATTCTTGGAAGTTCACGCGACAGTCTTAAAATCTCTCAACGCTAACGTAACGCAAAGAATGTGGTAAATGCAATATATTTCGTATCTAATACATCAAGAGCTTGCATCAGACTTGCTGCAACCCCGCGGCCCAACGCCTGCACGTCCCCGAAAGAACGCGCGAAAGCGAGGGCCAGCTTCATCGAGCTCGCAAGCGAGCATGTTCTCTGCTGAAGCGGGGCGCGAGCGATGTCATCGAGTGCAAGTGAAGAATGCGACACGTTTGAGTGTGCAAGACTGCAGTTAGTTTCTATAAAATAGATCCTAGCTGAGTATGTTCTAAGGAAACCAGACACGCGCCGCGCGCGGTATATATACTGACAGCCGACAGGTGGTCCGTGCGTCGGTTTGATGGCTGGGAAAGCGCATCCGACGGCGCACCCAATGCCGGCATGGGCGGGCTTTGAAGCAGCGCTTGCCGCTTGACCTTCAATTTATCGCTGCGCCCAATACCCACTCTACTATCCACTGCCCACGCGCCACACATTTGCAGTTCCTTGATCCTACAGATCCTCCTGAGAGCTCGAGCAACGCAATGTGTTCAGTCCGGGTCCGAACGGCTTCATCTACTTCGCAGTCGAGCGCGAGCGCAGTTGCGGGTGTCATTGTCACGTTGAACGCCGTAATACATCGATGGCCCATCGATTCTCTCGGTGACCGCTAGAGCAATACGCCGAATGAGGTGTGTCCGCAGTGCGGCACCGAGTTCTCCAAAGCTTCGACAGTCGTGTGAAGTCCATCCCGTGTGGGAAAACTCCCGCCGATATCACTCCGGGTCTGCAGGTGAAGCTGGCGTCGTGGTGGCGAGGACTCTCGTCCGCGTTGAAGGAGTCGTGTCTCTCGCTCAACCCGCTTTTACGTTGTCCACTCGCCTTTCGTCTGTCAAGTGCTTCTTCTGCGACGTGACACCTGACATCTGCCATGCTCGCGGTTGCGCAAGAGCAGCATGGCAGCCCGGGATTCGCCAAGATCTCTGCCTCCGAGCTATTCAACGATAAGTACATGATCTGCAAGTTCCCCTCTCACGTTTCCCTCCTAATCTCCCTCCCTTCCTTGGCTCGTTTTCCGTAATGTTGGATGGTTATACCACGCCGGATGCGTTGGGTTATCGTCAGTCTTTCATTCGTGCCTTGTCAGCGGACATTGACACGTACGTACGCAGAGTTGGGCGAGGTTGCATGCGCTACCCTATTCTTGTGGGACTGGTGTACGTCCACCTTCAAGATTCTCAAGACCGTGTCTTGCTGACGAGCCCTCTAAAGGCCTGACTTTCTCGGATGAAGTGCGCAACTCATGACGGCGAGAGCAGCTATTGAACTCGCTCTTTAGGTCATCTTGATATGGGTGGGTCTGTTCAGTGACCTGCTGGCCCTGCGCAACTTAGTGGATCCTCCTTAGTTTCGTCCATGGAAGGCGTCCACATACCTCTTCCTTTCCGTAAGTTCGTTGTTCTCGCACGAAGGCGTACTAACGCGATTACAGTTGCGCTACATAACCTTTGCTCTTATAACCTTCAATACGTATGCGATGTCCGAGACGTTACCAAAGGAGGTGCGTGACATCGACCCTGGACCGTGACGTCTTACACAAGACGCCTCTTGCAGTGGTACGTCCAGGCGATGAGATGGAAATGGATCGCATACTTACGCAGACTGCAGGCGTAACGCCCGAACGTGGATGAGAGCGGCTTTCATGATCGCCATCATTGCGATTGTGGAAAGTGCGTGTCCGTGGACTCACGCTGTGCATGCTGACCGAATGTCGTTCACGTAGTCATTCTACAGTTGCGCGTATATGTCATGTACATGTGCTCGAAGAAGATCCTCATATCAAACGCGATAATGTTCGTGAGCGTCCTTGCCATCGGCGGAGGATTGTTCGTGAAATTCGGAGGGCACATCAAGTGTTCGTCCAACGCTTCATCCTACCTCAGACTCTAACTCATTCCATTACCGCAGATCTTCCATACTCTCCGGAATGCGGCGTCAACTGCGCCGTCTACCCACGGGGGATTGGATACTGCTTCATACCACGTAAGCATTGTACTAGCACTATGAGCGAGGTCTCAAAAGCCATCTGCAGCCCTTCTCTTCGAAGCGTATCTCGCATTCCTTATGATCCGGAAGAGTTGGCAGGAGCGGCGCCTTCTGCCTCACCAGAATGGCTCCGATATCTTCCACATCCTTATAAGGGACTCCCTCGTTTACTTCATCATGTGCGTTTCCGCCTATACTGTCATCTCTTGAGCTGCCGCTCAGCATTTTACAGGGTGTCAATCGCGATGGCGACGGCCATATTGTTATTCCTTCTTGCGCCTGTGCGTTGACCGTCGACGACTACAACGCTCCATCTAACTTTCTATCGATATCAGGAGAGCGCTCTCTGGGTCGATACGTATGAGTTGTCTCATTGGCGTCCGTCGTTGTGGCTTATGATCACTACTCGTAGGTTCCTCGATGCGTCCGGAGCCGTCGGTGGCACGCGACTCATCCTCTCCATGCTCGGATCCGTCCATTCTCCCACTTCGAGCGAGGAAGAATCTGGCAGTATAGCTCTCACCAGGGCGTTTCCTACGCAAGTCCGTGGGACCGCTTCCCAGTGGGGCTCAAGAGGGGAATGGTCAATGCCGCTACCTAGAGATATTCCTGCGCGGCACAATCGCGCTACTGACAGCTGGTTGAGCTTGTGACTGCGATTGTCCTTCATGCCCGCATTTTGTATACAAGCGTGTGGGAATAGCGTACGCTTCCCGGGAAATCGGAGAATTGCAAGATTGGGTTGTAAAATATTTGGTTGTACGTGTGTGTTCAATTTACTGGAGGGAATAGCTTAACCTGGCGCGAAGACCAGCCTGTGTAGCACGCGTGGTACCTGTCCTCGTGCACGTAACGAGTGGATGCCGAAGACCAGCCTGAGCGGGCTTCGAACCCGGGTTTGCGGCTCGCCCTTCGATTTGTCCGCGGTGATGACTCGCAGCCTCGGTTCTCCGCTCGTATCAACAGCTGGTCGCGCGTACTCGCACATCGTACTCTTGGAGACGACCAACCCTTCCAGCCACGCGACACGCCGTCCAACTCCAACCCACGGGCTATGCTAAACTCGGTGTCGTCGAAGCTCTGCTACAGTGCTACGGGGTTTTTGCCTTCCGCCGTCGTCACACTCTGGCAAAGACACCGCGTTCTGGCCCTAAGCTCTGCACGCTCGGACGTCACATGAAACCTGTTTGGCGTCAAGCTGCGACCAGGTTCAGGACGCTGTTCAGGCACGCCGAACGGGCTTTAATTTACGATTCTACGCTGCAGGACTGCCGTCAATCCTTCGCCGGCCCCCCACCACCGTGACTGACTGGCATCGGGAGCGCAGCGCGGTGCGTGCTGCACCTGGTCGTCCGCATCGCAAGTTGCTGCAGCTTCTCCATCGTCAATATACAGTACGCGCGCCCAGGAGTTCATCACTCCCTTGACTCGAAGTGAAGCAGTACTAAAGCAAACGGTAAACAGCAGTCAGGCTTCAGCGCTTCAGCTATCTAGACGCCGTGTTCCCGCCACACCGACAGCTTTCCAGACTGTCGCGCCCTGCGACCGGGACAATCGGCCCATCTCGTCCGCTGCCCGAACTAGTAATTTACGACCAGGGTGCGCGCATCGCTGTGCTCGATATGAAGCGCGCCGCTGTCTCCGATGAGCAAACATCCCTCAGCACGCAGCGCAATATTACTCGCGCAGCAGGGACGCGGATATATAGCGCGCCGTGGTTGTTGGCGGTGAGATAGCGTCGAATACATCTCCCCAGATACATTCTCTCATGCCTCCCAACTTCGTGCCGACGAGGTGGGACTACGGTGCGTGAACCTAGTCAGTGTATGGACGTCTTCATTTACATCCAACATGCAGCGGCGCAAGTAGCATGCATAGCGCTATTTTTCTACGACTGGGGTACGTATCCTTCCTACTGTTGCCAAAAAATTCAGCTGAGGGCCGAAGTCCTGACTTTCAGCGATGAGGTATGCTGTGCTCCGTATTATTTGCTGCTGCGCGCGTCGACCGATATGAAGGTTGAACTCATTTGGGCAAGTAGTGTCGTCCAACCGTCGAAACAAACCTTTCTCATCGTTTTCCTCAGTACCGACAATCTTGGAGGGCCGGGGCATTCTTTCTTCCAGTAAGATACGTGTCTACGTCGGTGTACAGCCTCACACGTGTGTGGTGCAGCTGCGGTACTTTGCCTTTGCCGGAATGTGTTTCACGACATACATGTTCACGCTGCACGGCGAATCTGAGACTGTGCGTCGCCCATCTTCTGTCGTACGCTGACACAGTGGCGCTGATACTCAGCAGATGTGTGTACTTTACCCCCTGTATTTCGAGAAGGCTGACCGTTCGGCAGGAATCGGGTCGAGTCGTGGGTGAAGGTTCCCCTGATGATAGTCATCATTATTCTTGTCCAAGGTGCGTCATTATTCTCGGCTCTTCCATAATCATGCTAAAGTTGCGAACGCGTGTAGTTATTCTACAAATACGAGTCTACATCATGTACAATCGGTCGCCCCTCTTGCTGCGACTCAACGCTGGCTTGTTTATTTGCGAAGTCGGCGCAACTCTGGGGCTCCTCATAGTTCTTTCCCAACGCATCAAATGTGCGTGTCCCGGGATCAGCGTTCATGCGGCTTATACTATTGCGTTCTCAGTCCGTCAGATCATCCCGGGTTGCGAAGATTGCGTAGTGTCAGACTGGCCGAAAGAAATCGGCTTCTGCTACGTTGTCCGTCAGTTGGGCGTTCTTCCTTTATCAAGTCCTCAAATCCTGACCTGTAGTGCCTCAGCTCTCGTTTTCGAGTCGTATCTCGCCGCGCTCATGGTATCGAAGAGCTGGCGCAATCGTAAGCTCCTGAACGAACTGGAAGGGAAGAGCCTATTCTACGTCCTCATTCGGGACTCCGTCGTCTACTTCGTGCTGTAAGCGTAGAGTATGAACCCGCTTTGCAGACTGACCGTCGCCTACAGGGTCGCAAGCGCATTAGCCGTTTCAATGATACATTCTTCGTGGCGCCGGTGAGCTTCTTATTCCGAATACCAGCAAACGTGCAGTAATGCTTACCACTTCGTGCTCTGCAGGGAAGAACATCGTGGGCGGATACGTATGTGTGCTTTCGAGCGTCTTTCCTTGACAGCGCGGGGCTAATGCGGAGATCAGGCTTGTCGATTCGGTGGGAGCAATTGGCGGGACACGCCTCATCCTATCAATGCGCCAGACAGCGGCGCGTCCGACGGTTACTATGCACCAGAGTACTTTCTCCGGTCGTACCATCGTCTTTCACCATCATCACGCTCGTGAGCCCCGCGCTGGCGACCCGGACGGTACGAGTGATGACTTGGAACTCGTTCCGTTACCCTCTGTAGGCGACTGACGCATCGTTTGAACGTTGCAACGCACGCACACTGTGGTTTTCGTCACAGACCCAGAAGCCACGCACCCCAACGCCCGTCTTTCCCCTTCAATATCCCGTCAGAAGACGTAACAAACGCTCGAGAGCCTGCTAAGTATGTCGCCGCCGGCCGCTCTGCACCGCTCTGGAGAGGGAATAGTCCGCTATAAAATAGGCCAGGTGATCTGCCGCTCTGGCCGCTATAGACCCTTTATAGCGCAATGGGGAGATTACCCAGTTTCCTGATGCTATATGAGCAGTCCTCGTCGCTGCCTTCGTCGCCCACTTCCGGTCCTTACGATTTGGTTGCGCTTTCCCTTGATTGACTCGCGTCACGTCGATCAATGCTGTGCGTGTCCTCCGACAAGCGCTGTGTTGTACTTGTCCCGCTTGCCGAATACTCGGCTTGCGCATGTCTTGCCCTAAGGACAGCATGACTGGGAGTACAGATGACCGTCTATAGTGTGCTTCTGAGGTC
This sequence comes from Exidia glandulosa HHB12029, assembly GCA_001632375.1. Lineage (NCBI taxonomy): Eukaryota > Fungi > Basidiomycota > Agaricomycetes > Auriculariales > Exidiaceae > Exidia > Exidia glandulosa. The sequence continues at coordinate 89,946 of KV426054.1, read as the reverse complement.
GAAAGTAGGCTGCCCTTACTGGCTGCACTCGCATTCTGTGTCTTTGTTACTGCTGCCGGCTTCCCTGCCCTGCATCTGCATCCGCAAGTTGACTTCCTGCCCAGGTCGGATCCGGACCTGTCAGTCTGTCTTCGCTTGGGTTAGGGCTCAGATCGGCGTACCACGTCTCCCGTTGATAAAGCAGCTCTCACGCGCACGTACAGCGGCACCTCTCTTTTCCTTTCTTACCATGTCCGTTGATTCGGCCACCGTTCCTTTGACTTCGCCTCAGGTGCAGCTTGCCCAAGGGATATTCTTTGCGATTGTCATTCTAGGGGGGCTGGTGCTCCTTCCTGTCGTACTACTCATCCTGGCGCTGTCGAAAGGACCGCCGCCGACCTCTTCTATGGTCAATTTCCTCGTTGGCTTATCCATCAGCTCTATAGGGCAGACACTCCTGTGAGCACTATCTCGTGGCGTACCACTGCGGGAGCTCATACCCTTCCAACAGGCCATTCAGCGGGCATCTATCGGACCTTGCTCCGCCAAAGGGCCTCTGCATCACGCAGATGGGGCTGATATACAGTGGACTAACCATGTATCTTCATTCATACTCTCTCTCTCTCTTGACCTCCACTGACGAAGAACACAGGAGTGGTATTGCGGCTATCATGAGCGTCGTGCGGGTACGTCTGTGGCCGGCGCTGGTCTGTACGACGTGACTCCGAGTCTGGGGCGGTTAACAAGATGGCGAAGCAGCTTTCCCTGACGCTCCCGGGCAAAACGGCCGGCTCTCGAGGACAACTCCCAATGATTATTCAAGTTGTCGTGCGTGTTTCCTTGCTACAGGGCTGCAAGTGACTCAGGGAGGCACATTCGCTAGATGGCGACACTTCCTCCTGCCGCGGGAATCGCATTCTTCCTCGTTCAAACAGGTGTACGCATTGTCATCCATGTGCGGGATGTTTTTTGATGGGGCCCAGGTCGCAATGGGTTCACCGGAGCCGCATCTCTTGGGCCGAAGCCAGCTCGTCTGCATCTTTGACACCGGGGCGCCGCTCATACTGTTAGTCCCACTGTGACGTGGACGTGACGGAACCTGAGTGTCCGATACTTCGCAGGAGGAAAGGCCATTATTTCGTTCTGGCAATCCCACTTGGTGTCGTATTCATGATGATCGGTGAGTCTCCCGACCTTTGCATTATGGGTCTCGGCGTTGATAGCGAAGGGTCAACAGCGTACCTCACCTTTCGTGTGAGGGCATTCCTCCGTCCACTCGGAAACCTGCAGTGGCGTCGAGCTCTGAAATCCGAAGAGGGCACTTGGTTCGCGATCCTAGCTCGGATCATGATATTTGAAGTTCTCTCCGGATGCGCTGCGATGTGCGTAATGAGAGTCGGTTCTGAATGATCTGCTGAAAAGCGTACAGAATCCTGCAAGTAGTCGCAACGTTGCTTCCTTGGTACCGGCTTACAGTACGATCAGGGTTCTGGACACAATTCCATCCAGTGGGATGGTTTTCCACGTACTCGCAGAGGCAGTTGGCGGGCTGCGTGCGTTTGCAGGTTCCGAACGTCTCCATATTCGAGCTCATCATTCTACTCCAGTGCCTATCTTTGCATTCTTGGTATTTGGTACAACGGAGGTGAGCGCACCCGTACAATGATGGAACAGATTTAAACAGGCGTGACCTGCAATAGCGTGTGCGAACCGTGCTCTTTGGGTGGTGTTTTGAACGTAGACCAGCGCCGTCTCTGGAGGATGGCGCACGTACCAAATGAGGACCTCCGGTTGTGCTTATAGCAGCATTGTCTCCAATACAACTGTATCATTAGGTGTACAAGTTTCGCATGCATGAACGGGAGCAAGGAGTTTTGAGCGGGCTTCGAATCGGCGCTTCGCCACTTGACGCGTAACCCGACGGGACCGAGCGTTTGCAAGAAAATTCATGTCCAACACTACGGCTAGCGGCTTGTGCAAACGCCGTTCCCGCTCGCATTGCATGCGCCAGGGAATAAAGGGTTCGGAGGAAGTTTGGTCAGCCAGGACAGGAAACGTTTCTGTGGATCCGCAATATGATACGCGAGCAGTACGCCTTCAGCCCCGACCGTTCCTCGGACACTAGCTCTCTGGGTACGTTCGCGGTGTCCATCCAGCAGTATTACCCCGACACTGTTCATCGGCCCTTCCTGGTTGACAGGCACAATTGCCTGCGCAAAACTGCGCCCATGTCTGCATTTCCGCTGAGTGGCACATCATGTACTAACATCTGTGGACTCTGTAGTTCGGCTCCGATCAGCGCACGTTCCTCAGCGCGCTCAAAATCTGTCCTACAACGCCACCAGTGCCTGGACAGATGTATACATTACATTGACCCATGCTTGTCTCTCTGCCTCTTATGCGAGGCTCTCGTCTACTCGCCGTTCTCGCAGGCGTTATCTTCGCTGCACTTCACGCTCGTTGCTTTGAAATCCCATCCAACCACAGGACAATCAATGCAGTGGATCCGGGGATGCTATTCGGTCCCCTTGACTCGTCCTCCAGTACACCGTGTCCCTTCCCAAACGACTGCTCGGGGCAATGGTACACGTTGAGTTCGTCAAGCGGCGCCTGTTCTTGACCGACAATTGCCAGGTCGACGCAACCAGCGCGCGAACCGCTGCTATCGTACGGATTGATGCACGTTACCAGTGGACCGAACTCCTTTTGCAGCATCGCATTCACGGGTCCGCATTGTTCTAAACACTGTGGAGTGTCCGCTGACGTTTGCTACAGGTAGCGCATACGTGGGCATCATCGGCTTTCGTGACCCCGGCGTTCAGAGGGAAGGTGTAGTCAGTGTCAATGGACACGCAGACGATCTATCGCATGCAAGCGGTCCCGACAGCACTGAGCTATACGCGAAAGAGCTGGATCCTGGTACCACATATGGCGTCCGGATCGACTACGGCGGCTCCGGACAACTCACCATCGTTGCCGTATACCTAAGTCCAGGCGCACAAACGATGAACTCGACGATTGTACCGTATGTCTCAACCTTCCCGCCGTTACACAGGCTGATAGTGGTAACGACACGTGACCAAGGCCTGCAAGTAATGCGAAAGCGTCGCCATCAGTACAGGCAATTCCTCCGTATGTCGCGTTCCCGAGGGCTGTGCGTTGGCTAACGCGCCCAAGGCCTACAACTCAGCCCAGACCAAGTGCGGATGCCACACTGTACGCTGTTTCTCTCAGCGTCTCGTTCCGGCGTCACACCACGCTCACGAATATCAAGACCTGCGACCTCAAATCCTGCATCTCCACCTAATCCCGGTGTTACCCTACCGACAGCGTATGTAGGAGTGCAATACACTCCACAGTACGTTCTCCATCCTGATAACCTGTCATTCGACAGTGGTTCTACGAGCACCGCACTGGACGATGATTCTCTGCCGCCTGCCAGTGGGTTCTCCCCCACAACACCCGACATTACTTCCTCTCCCGAGCTGGGTGCACACCAGGCTTTGACAAGGTACGCCCACCATTTATCCATCGCGGCGCTCTGACACACACCACGTCTGCTAGTTCCGAATCGTCGCAGCTCGCGATCGGCACTCCCACCCCGGGAGTCCCTGTATCGCCAGAACCAACCCTCGCACCTGGATCTCGTCCTAATCACAAGACGACGATTGTCGCAGTTCTGACTGCGGTGATTGCACTGGTCACTGTCGCCGTAGTAGCAGCATTCTTCTTTCGACGGGAGAAGTCTCGTCGGCGAAGACGCGCTGCCGAGCGTATCAGAGCCATAGCTCCTCCCTTAGAGGCCGACGAACATCGTGGTGGTCCAACACGGCTTGAAAAGGTTGCAGACCTGAAGAGCGATGAGGGCTCGGTCAGTTCACCGCTGCACTGCTCTATACGCTTGCAGTCTACTGTAAGCCAAAAAATTATTACCGCCGCCCGACCCCTGTTACATCCAAAATGCATTACCGCCAGGTCAGCGTGACCGTTACTTTCGTTACCGCGGAAGCACAAAGTCTGGTTCCGAGACCTAAAAATCTGGTTCCGAGACCGCTTTCCGCCCGTTCAGGAACACCCTGTGACGCCCAACCATCCTAGAAAGCTCTCTATTACATACTCCCGCTATCATACGGAGCCTCTTGCCGCGCAGCGCGCGAAAATTTCGTTATATATAGCCTTAGCCACCGTTTCGAGGCGTTACGCTCAATACCGCGGGACCTCCGTTACGCGTTACAAATCGCATTTATTACCGCGACGGGAGGGCCGCGTTACGCGTTACGCGGTAATAAAATTTTGGCTTACAGTATGCTCATATGAGCGTACGCAGGTCTCGGACTCGGTCACTTCGGCGTCAGGTCCCAACGGCATGTGCAGCCACTGCTACGCCCATGGCGGTCACGGCGGTTCACACGACCTGCCACCACCGTCATACGGATCGCTCGTGGGTGATAGAAGCAGTACTACTCAGTCCCCGAGTTTGAGTAGTGGGCGCCCTTGCGAGTAGGGAGACGATTGTTACTATTCCCACGCCTGTCAGGCCCCAAACTAGATCCCGATTAGGCGTCGGTCGCTGCCACAGCCGGATTCGTCTTTGCCTCTGCCCAGCCCGGCGCTAATACGAGTTCAGTCGTTCCGCTCATGAGTGACACCAGCGCGCAACGACGCGCTGTGACGACGCGCGACAGCGCTAGTCGCGATTTGCACTTTGTACGAGACGCGTCGCGCCCGACCGCCACAACCGCCGTCGCCGTTCATGGCCACCAAAGACGAGCTGATCGCGCAGGCCAGGCGCTTGCTAGAGTCTGCGGGCGTCGACGTGAGCAGCGAGGACGTTGTGCGCGCCGTCCTCACGCAGCCGCGCGACCTGTTCTCGCCGCTGGGCAACGGTGGTGCCGTACCGGCGCCATCTGCGCACGACCAGCACGCAAACGCGTCGCAAACGCCCAATGGCTCAACTGGCTTCGAGCCGTTAGCTGACGGGCGCGCGCCTCACGCACAGGCTGCCGCGCCGCTGCGTGAATATTTGTCTGAGGCCGTCCGACTTCGAAACTACGAGCCACCGCCTGCCCGCGTCTTCTCACCGAACGAGGTCACTGCCAAAGCAAATCGCGTCAATCATAAGACGAAAGCTGCGGCTCTTGTGCAGCATCCGTATGGTGCTATCGTCGAGTATCCTCAAACTGGCGCTGTCAGCGGCGAGGCCATAGCCCATCGTTTTCCTATTGACCCAGAGCGCCCCTTCCTGCCGCACAACTCATTCCAATACTCCCTGGGAGGCACCCATGGCGCTCATGATGCCAAGTGCTCGCTTATTCACGACGACGGCCGGGCTGTCGCATGCAAAAGCTATCTCTACTCGTGTGCGTCACATACAGGCTGCTCCGGATGATCTGACCTCATCACTTTCTGCAGGCACGGGTGTTCGCTGCTGCACCTTCTCACCTACACCTGGAGATATCACTGAGCAGTCCTCGCATGGCCAACACTCCTTCACATCCCCATCGCGACATGCAGCTCTCCGTGCGGAGCGTGCGCGTCAACAGTCGGAGCAAGTAACGGATGCTCAGCGGGAGGTGTTCACGAAGACGCTCGCATTCTATACGGCACTCCGGAAGCTCGGCTGTGCGTTCACTTGTGCGGACGGTGTACAAGACACACATGAGGACGCCGAGGTCGACATTCCTCGCGATATCCGTGCACCACAGCGCACGCACTGCGCTGGAAAGGTTCTCTTCAAGCGCGATTCAAGTGGTCGATCGTATCTCGAGTATGACTTCTTCTCGGTGATGCTGCAACTCTGCTCATTGAACACCTGTAGATGCGAACATCGCCATAGCGCTGATCGAGCGCACCTCGTGCTTCGGAATCTCCAGGACTACGATACGAGTTACCTTGAAGCACTTGTTAAGGGGGATATGGAGACGGTTTGCCAACACGAGGAGCTGGCGTGCTCTCGAGGATACGGGCCGCTCGTGTCTTGCTCCCACACGCGGTCCTGTCGCAGTCAAGCTCAGCAATGCTGTGCGTCGTAGACTGCACACTTAGATGCCTATTACTAACCCTCGAAACAGTGCATTGGCATCGTACTACAGATGGCGCATTAGAGCCTGGACTCATGAGCACCGACCCAGCACCGTGCAGCGCTCAATTCCGCATTTACGTCCCAAAAGACCTGTTCACCAACCCCTTTATCGTCGTCCTCTGCATCAATCCGCACTCGCATCCCGTTCCCGAGCGTTCAATGACGCCTCCACCGCTTCGCGAGGCTTTCAAATCGATGCTGTCGACAATGGACTGGCGACTCGCGGATGCAACCCCGCTTCGTGTCGTGCAGGACAGCGGATTCATGTGCTCGCTCCGACAAGCCCTTGACTGGTCCGATCCGCGCGACCCTTCCCTGTCTGACTTGCATCCCTCTCTCGGGAATCGGGATCACGCGGGCTATATCATCGATGCTATTCGCAGTACCTCGGCATATCCTTGCGGAACAGATTTCGAAGGTATGCCCAATGACATTTTATAACATTATACAGCATTACTCACGACTTCATATCAGGTGCTCAGCATATGTACCGACAACAACTCAACGACCCTCCGGCTCAGCGTTACGTTCGACTCGCGCAGTCTGTTCACCTTCCGGGTCGCACTGAGCCGGTGAAGCTCATCGTTTGCATGTCGCCTTCACAAAGCGCGCAGTTCAAACGGGCGAAGCGCGTTCAGCTTGACATGGCCTTCAACCGCGTAAAAGGTTTCCTAGAATTTGAAGTCGTCACTTGGGACCTTGCTTCGTCGCAATGTAAGGCGCCTCC
>KV426054.1:63590-83058 GCA_001632375.1 Exidia glandulosa HHB12029 | reverse complement strand
GGAACGCCTCCCCATTTTCGGAGTAGGGAGACGATTGTTACTATTCCCACGCCTGTCAGGCCCCAAACTAGATCCCGATTAGGCGTCGGTCGCTGCCACAGCCGGATTCGTCTTTGCCTCTGCCCAGCCCGGCGCTAATACGAGTTCAGTCGTTCCGCTCATGAGTGACGCCAGCGCGCAACGACGCGCTGTGACGACGCGCGACAGCGCTAGTCGCGATTTGCACTTTGTACGAGACGCGTCGCGCCCGACCGCCACAACCGCCGTCGCCGTTCATGGCCACCAAAGACGAGCTGATCGCGCAGGCCAGGCGCTTGCTAGAGTCTGCGGGCGTCGACGTGAGCAGCGAGGACGTTGTGCGCGCCGTCCTCACGCAGCCGCGCGACCTGTTCTCGCCGCTGGGCAACGGTGGTGCCGTACCGGCGCCATCTGCGCACGACCAGCACGCAAACGCGTCGCAAACGCCCAATGGCTCAACTGGCTTCGAGCCGTTAGCTGACGGGCGCGCGCCTCACGCACAGGCTGCCGCGCCGCTGCGTGAATATTTGTCTGAGGCCGTCCGACTTCGAAACTACGAGCCACCGCCTGCCCGCGTCTTCTCACCGAACGAGGTCACTGCCAAAGCAAATCGCGTCAATCATAAGACGAAAGCTGCGGCTCTTGTGCAGCATCCGTATGGTGCTATCGTCGAGTATCCTCAAACTGGCGCTGTCAGCGGCGAGGCCATAGCCCATCGTTTTCCTATTGACCCAGAGCGCCCCTTCCTGCCGCACAACTCATTCCAATACTCCCTGGGAGGCACCCATGGCGCTCATGATGCCAAGTGCTCGCTTATTCACGACGACGGCCGGGCTGTCGCATGCAAAAGCTATCTCTACTCGTGTGCGTCACATACAGGCTGCTCCGGATGATCTGACCTCATCACTTTCTGCAGGCACGGGTGTTCGCTGCTGCACCTTCTCACCTACACCTGGAGATATCACTGAGCAGTCCTCGCATGGCCAACACTCCTTCACATCCCCATCGCGACATGCAGCTCTCCGTGCGGAGCGTGCGCGTCAACAGTCGGAGCAAGTAACGGATGCTCAGCGGGAGGTGTTCACGAAGACGCTCGCATTCTATACGGCACTCCGGAAGCTCGGCTGTGCGTTCACTTGTGCGGACGGTGTACAAGACACACATGAGGACGCCGAGGTCGACATTCCTCGCGATATCCGTGCACCACAGCGCACGCACTGCGCTGGAAAGGTTCTCTTCAAGCGCGATTCAAGTGGTCGATCGTATCTCGAGTATGACTTCTTCTCGGTGATGCTGCAACTCTGCTCATTGAACACCTGTAGATGCGAACATCGCCATAGCGCTGATCGAGCGCACCTCGTGCTTCGGAATCTCCAGGACTACGATACGAGTTACCTTGAAGCACTTGTTAAGGGGGATATGGAGACGGTTTGCCAACACGAGGAGCTGGCGTGCTCTCGAGGATACGGGCCGCTCGTGTCTTGCTCCCACACGCGGTCCTGTCGCAGTCAAGCTCAGCAATGCTGTGCGTCGTAGACTGCACACTTAGATGCCTATTACTAACCCTCGAAACAGTGCATTGGCATCGTACTACAGATGGCGCATTAGAGCCTGGACTCATGAGCACCGACCCAGCACCGTGCAGCGCTCAATTCCGCATTTACGTCCCAAAAGACCTGTTCACCAACCCCTTTATCGTCGTCCTCTGCATCAATCCGCACTCGCATCCCGTTCCCGAGCGTTCAATGACGCCTCCACCGCTTCGCGAGGCTTTCAAATCGATGCTGTCGACAATGGACTGGCGACTCGCGGATGCAACCCCGCTTCGTGTCGTGCAGGACAGCGGATTCATGTGCTCGCTCCGACAAGCCCTTGACTGGTCCGATCCGCGCGACCCTTCCCTGTCTGACTTGCATCCCTCTCTCGGGAATCGGGATCACGCGGGCTATATCATCGATGCTATTCGCAGTACCTCGGCATATCCTTGCGGAACAGATTTCGAAGGTATGCCCAATGACATTTTATAACATTATACAGCATTACTCACGACTTCATATCAGGTGCTCAGCATATGTACCGACAACAACTCAACGACCCTCCGGCTCAGCGTTACGTTCGACTCGCGCAGTCTGTTCACCTTCCGGGTCGCACTGAGCCGGTGAAGCTCATCGTTTGCATGTCGCCTTCACAAAGCGCGCAGTTCAAACGGGCGAAGCGCGTTCAGCTTGACATGGCCTTCAACCGCGTAAAAGGTTTCCTAGAATTTGAAGTCGTCACTTGGGACCTTGCTTCGTCGCAATGTAAGGCGCCTCCCTGCTATTCTTTCCATTTACTGATCACTTCCGCAGCGGTCACTCTTTGTCGAGCCTTCACAGAGTGTCAGTCTGCTGAAGCGTACCTCGAGCTTTTTCGGTCGATATTTCGTATCATCGAGGAGGACACAGGCTCGCCGGTTCGGGTACGTCATATCCACGGCGACGGACTGGAGATCGTTACCGCGGATGAGCATAAGGGACAGGCGCTCGGTGTGTCACCTTCCACCTTCCTCTGTCCTTACTCGACTGCGTGGTTTACTCCCTTACTCAGGTCTTGGACTGCTTATGGTCGAGCTCGCGCGGTCAATCACAGCACCCGACTTTTGCGAGCCCCAGAAGCGGCTTTGTGATCTCACAGCGTACGAACACCTCGCCCGCTTTTTTCGTCTCTGCCTTGTGCATTTCAAGCGCAATATTCAAAAGCTTCAGCTCTCTGGCGACGTTACCGACCCGAAGGTTCTTGCCGCGATGTATAGTCTCGCATCGACAGAGCCACATGCCGACTTTTCCGGCGCTCTTGCTACAATCCGTGCGGGTGGGAAGAAGGCCAGAGGTGCGCATTGCTGCGCATCTACTCTGAACATTCCTGACTTGTAATAGACTGGCTTCACGACAAAGAGGTTTCGTGCCCGTTTGCCATCCCCGCGCTCTACCACCCCTACAGTAAAATTCCTCTTCACGTCTGGCTTGCAGGGGCTTCAAACTCGAATGGCGTAGAGCAGGCCCATCGTAACGTCAACCGGGACGGTAAAGGCCTTCCTCTTGTCGGTGGGATACAGCGCGGTCGACAGTACGATGCGCGGGAAGAGAAGAGCACCCTCGTCATGCAGAACGAAAATATCGCTCCCAGGTACGGGCCAGCCACTCATGCAATGAGACAGGAACGCGCAATCGTGCGCAACGGTACGTGGTGTTTCTATGAGTTGCTTTGCCTCTCCTAACAGTTCGTAGTGCGCGGTGCTAAGCGTAAGCTCGAAGCGGCCGACGAGAAGATCATCAAGCGTCGTGCTCGCGTGGAAGAGCTGCAGGCTCGCGTTACCAGCAGTGCGGCTAGCTTTCAGGCCGCTTTGCAGTCCGGTGATCGCAGTGCTGCAACTGCTGCATCCCGCTATTTATTCAGCTACGAGGATGACCTTGCTGCAGAATCGGCTGCGCTGTCTAGTGCAGAATCACGGGGATCTGGGCGACTTGCTCTTGCCCCACTGCGGGACAATGGCTCCCTTTATAGACTCGAAGTCCCATCTTCCTCATCCTCGTCCTCGCGAATCACCCACCCGCAGCCGCCATTTCAGTATCCGCTCTCGGCGTCTACATCTAATACTTACTCCTCCAACCCACCCCTTCCGCCTATAATGCCTTTCTACGGTTCCAATGCCTCCGCCCTCCTGACTACCTCTGACCAGCCTGGTGCTCCACCTACGTTCCCATCCTTTCCAATAGTTCCTCCACTATACGACGACATCGACTCAAGTGCGTGGTGTTATCCGGATGTCAACCCGTTTCGTATGTAGACGCCCAGTCACTGCACAATCCTAGTAGTATCCACAATGCCGACAATAGTAACATGAGTTATTCCACAACTACAAGTGTCGGACATAGAGGTATATATGTAGTACTGTCTCCTTATTCACAGTCCATCTGTAGTACCGTTGTAACCCTAGGCAGAGCTGAGGCGTTGCGAGGCTTGCGAGAAGAGCTTTCAAGAGACGCGGTTGTGCGTGCTCGAGTCGTGAGTGACACAAAGAGTTCTGTGTTCAAGAAGAGTTGGGGCTCCAATCGCGGAGCCCCTGGGTTTATATACACGTTCGATGCAAAACTGACTAAGTACCGGAGACAGCCGAAAGGTCGACACATCGTGTGTCGTGCTTTCGGCAACTTCCGATAGGGAGCGCGAAGGAGAGACGATTCAAAAGCAAAATACATAAGTTTGAAGGTCAAAAAAGTACCTACACAGGGTGCTTAAAACTATTCATAACGACCGCAGTCCTCGGAATGTCAGATATTCGACCACAACAAATTTCCTCGTGATCAACAATTTTGGGTAAACAGTTTCGGGTCAAGCTATGAGTATCCATCTTCCATTCAACAACATTTGCTAACATGGGTTCCTAACGGTACGCCCTGTGCAAGTACTCGTTTCCCGAAGCTCGGCCACTGGCCAGTGGCTCCTCGGGTATCTGCGCTGTTATGCGTCAGGCTCTTAAGAGGGTGTATGATCAACTACATAATTCACCTTCAACTACTTTCATTTACAGCTCCCTGAAGGCGCATGGGTCCCGGACGCTTCGTTCAAAAAAGAAAGTAAGTCCACCGTCGACAGAACTTCGGCCAAGGCCGCCGGACAATGTTGCACCGCGCCCGGTCCAAGAGGTGGCATTAGATTATACAGCTACTCGTCAAAGCGAACGAAGAGCTGACCCCTCTTTGCGTATTTTTCCCTATTTGAGAGGAATCCAGGCCTTTCAGGTTGTACAGTGAAGGCGAGTGTATTACGAACTAAAGGGAATTGTAGCGACGCACAACTTCTACTGGATGCTCTCGGAGATTAGACAGCTTGGACGAGACGGTGGAGGCAATAGAAAAGAGGGAGAGGAGTACAGTTAGGTAATGATTGACGTCTTGGATGCACATTGTGTAAGGAGAGGGGGAGGTCAAAGACGAGATTAATGATCAGCGCGGATGTGCTTGCGAAATTCAGCGCATAGGAAATGGCGGTCGCATTGGCTGCAGAACTCGGTCGCAATCAGTCGCTGGAGGTCCGCGACCTCTGCAGGTGCGAGACCCTCGGTTGTATCAGAAGCGCGGCGGACGAGACTGGCGATGAGATCGCGCTTGCGACGGCGCTCCATGAGGTAGGGGTCTGTATGGAGAGTTGAGTGGCAGTTGTCTATCACATGCTTCTACACGTACCGCTCTCGTCAACCGCGTCCACTTCCGTGTCAAAGTCCTCGATGCTGGCGGTCCTGTGGCGCTTACGAGACGGCCCGGCTTGACTGGATCCCGGGACAGCGTCATCTGATCCCGCAGCCAGAAGCATGTTGGCGCGTGCGCGAGGCCGGGTGGCAGAGAAAGGGAGAGGGGAACCCTCACGGGACGGAGGAGGCGAGGCGTCAGATGCCGCAGTGTGATGAGAGGAGCGCGAGGACGCCCGACCGCGAGAGGACGACGCGCTTGAGGGGCGGGAAGAGGCAACGCTTGAGCGACGAGATGATCTGCTGCTCCTCACCTCCGCATGGTCTTCAGACACTAAAGGAGTCTTTCAGTTTGTATGAAGTGTTGGGATGAAATCGACAATAAAACTCACAGTAGACGACCACAGCGTTCACCGGAGGCTCCACCGTCGTGTTCTTGCATCCAGGCGGTGGCATGGAGTAATACGAAAGCGCCACTACAGCGATCTTCATTAGATCACAGAGCGTCAATGATAGGAGACACGCATACCGTTCATCCCGCAACCACGGTTGCCGGAATAGGTGTGGCAGAGCGCTCGAAACTCGCCATTCTGCTCGAGAACGAGTGCAAGCGACGCGTCCAAAGGGATATCGGCGTCGAGGCAGCAATGGCAGTGGATGCGACGAAGATCAGCCCGCTTCCAGACCTTAGCCTCGTAGCTGCGCGGTGACACCTCGCGAAACTGGCCATTTGCTTGTTGGATGTAAACGCTGTGAGACGGGGTGGTCAGATATATAGCTTGACTCCAGGATATGGAATCTCACCCTTGGAAGGGTGACAGCGGACTCCCGGGAACGGTCGGGTCGTAGAAGCTGACGACTCCCGAGGCAATATCAGCCTCCTGAGCGATGGTCGCGTTCTTGAAGACCTCAGCTTGGCGCGAAAGCTGCGTGTGCGCGTGCTTGTTCTTGTTCTTGCACGTCAGCGGCCACGAGAAAACGGTGTTCGGGTGAATGTACGGGAGGTTGAAGCCACGAAACATAGCTGGAGGAACTCGACACTGAGACTTGGAGGAGACGACTCGGTTCTTTATGCGATTTGCACATGGCAACAAAATGCAACTCTCTCGTGTGCATCAGCAACGCAGAAACTCACTTCTAAGGGGCGACTCGTTACTCGGTTTTTGACGAATAGTAGTCTTCAATCATTGATTCTATGCGAGTCTTCATTCCGTTTCACAGTTTGTACGTCTCTATGTGCATGCCACAAGTTCGGAGACCCATGTTCGGCATTCCGTCGCTGTCGGTCCGCTGCAGCGCCGTCAGGGCGTAATCTTACTCGATTCGGTCGAGAATTACAGGAACGGGCACTAGCGCAGGACTTGACGTGCGTGGGAAAAGTAACAATCGTCTGAACACTCCGCCCTTGCTCCTCAACATTTTGTATGCAGAGTTCAGTGCTATAACTCTGTACTGTGGCGTTCGAATTTACGCCCTGCAAGGCAAGACTCGCTCCGACGATTTGTACCATCAAGGCGTAAGGTAGTATTAGTGGTGGACAGACTAGTCGAGATACGAGTAACTAGATGAGGACAGCGAGAGGGAAAGCGAGTGGAAGGGAGAGCAGGTTAGTAGCGCTACAGCAAGGACAGTGATAGGAGGAGAAACAACACGCTAGAGAGACAGGGAGCAAAGGATAGGACCGCGTGCGTGGGGGACGTAACAGGAAAACGAGACGTGAGAAGTCGTGGAAGTGTGGTAGCTGGGACCAAGAGTCAGTGGGCTTGTGGTGCCGAGGGAGCGGGGAGGACATACCTGGTCGAGCCGCGGCCAGCGCGGTACAGGGTCGTGTTGCGTTTTGAGCTGAACTACTAGGGCGCGTCAGCATGTAGGTACTAGAAAAAGTTGTGTAGCGTCGGCGTACCTCAAGCTGAGCCAATGTCCATGCGGTTGAAGGCGACGTAGAGGGCTTCGGAATCCGGAGCGGCCGGGGTTGGCGACGGCGTCACCGGCTGAGGGTCGGCGACGTCCATAGCCTGCACGCCTGCGACGAGGGAGTCGATGTCGCCTTGAGCGGCGGTGAAGCCGAGAGGGCGAAGAGGGGAGGTCGGAGCGGACACAGCGCCCGCACGGCGGCGGCGGGGAGGCGTGACGGGGGAAGGAGGGAACAGGCCCGGCGGCGGGCGCGTGCGCACTGGCGAAGGGGAGAGTGGGGGAGGCAGGCTAGAGCCCGTCGAACGACGGCGCTGCGGGTCGCGCACGCGACGCAACTGAAGGCTATGAGCAGCGTCTTCCGCGTCCATGAAGCGGACGCGGCGGGCTTCTGGGCGATGGATGGCCGTCGCAGGACGCCCAAGGATTGTGTCTGACGCGATGCGTCGAGCTCGAGGGCGAAGCACTCCAACCGGTCCGCGACTCGGGTCAACATTCTCCTTGGAGTTGTACTTGCCCATAGTGACAACGTTGGGATGCGGAGTGACGGTCGTGTGGGACGGTGAGCTCGAAGGGCGGAAAGGCAGCCGAGCTGGCAGGCGCTGGAGAAGGGAACCAAGTTGAGGGAGAGCGAGCAGCGTGCTCGTGTCGGCCTTTTATGCGCTCAGCGGGTGGTCACACCATTTCCCACTCGCAACGCAATCAACACTGAGGTGAATTTACAGTTGATGTCAACAACCGTGAGAGATAGGCAGATTTGTGGATGGGCCACGCAAATCGAGGACCGATCGGTTGAGGACTGAACGAAGCCCATTGTTCGACCGTGCGCCGGCCGTTCGAGCCGACACAGACCACGCCGTGGATAGCAACCATCAGACTCGCAAGAAGATTTTTGAAGTATCATAGATATTTCAATCCTGCGCCAGCCTCATCGATGTGATGTTGCACAAGTGAGGCGACCGTGAGCATGGTCAGTTGCTGTATCCGTTACCCGAGACGCCTCGCTTAACGTCATTCATACGGCGTGGTCAATCACAGCGGCCCACATGGACTCTCCAACTCAGCAGCACCATAGGTCCGGGAAAAACGATCATTCGCAAATGCAGGGAAGATGACGTCGCATTGCTCGTTTAAACTGAGTGGTGAGTAGTACAGACGACATGAAGACAGATCATAAGAGCAGAGTCGGCCCACTCCACACCAAGAGAGCACCTGATCAATACAGGAAACCACCAGCAGCGTCGAGGTGATCGCGAGCACATCGAGGCTGTTGTTGGCAAGAAGCGCAGAGAAGACACCAGGCCGAGAACATCCCACAGATGCACACAGAGCACTTCGTCAGTGTCGGGGCGAAATCCATGAGATTCGAGGTGAGAGCACGCCAGGACATCAGCGAGCAGCCAGTGAGGCGCTCAGCGGAATATACATCTCAGGACGCATCCAGAGAATTGCCAGACCAGCCAGTCGAGCCTAGATCGTAGAGACGCCATAGAAGAGGCATGATAGCGATCGCGGTGCGGCCATTGACCACGGAGCATGGTCGTGGTTCCGGTCTAAGGCGGTTGTAGACTCCGCCGCGAACGCGTTATCTCCCGGCCGACCTGCTTAAAATTCCCGCGCAAGGCTCTCGACGCAGAGCTCTCACATAGATGAGGCGTTTTATCGTACATTCTGCGGCGCGCGTTGCTGGAGTTCGCATACCCACGAAATATAGGCGTCACTATGCCGCCCAGGTTCTGCGCAATATTCCAGAGCCTTCACAGACGACTCCAGCCCGCATAGATTGGGCGCCGACCTTCGAGGAACTCTTTCTTGTGGACCCAAATGCTTTTCTAGTTGCCAGTACCAGCGCTACAACTCTAGACGACCCTGCGCTGTATCAGCAGCGAAAATTTCCGCGCGCACGACGAGCGCAGGATCCCGATGGTCTACCGCTCTCTACAGACTCCACAGTGCTCGACGGCGACTCTATTACCTCTGCGCCAGACCCTCCAGAGTCGCTTCTCGTGTTACCGCCCATACGGAAGCGAGATGGAAAGCAGCGGGCGCGCGATGCGAACTGGTTGCGCGACGTCTGGAGCACACCCGAGTTTGCTCGACTATCTCTGCGCACGCGGCCTTCGTTCGAGCAGGTCGCAGAAGGACAGCAGTACTACGACGAAATTCTGCGTTACAAGGCTCAGTGCGTCGCCGTCTTGAACGTCTTTTCCCCCGTGCTTACCATTTTTTCAGTTTCCAAGAGCTTTTGGGAATGGAGCAGGAGGAAGAGGAACGCGTCATAACGGACAGGCTGTCGCGTTGGGATCTTGCACGTTTGCAGGCTGAAGGCCATTGCATGCTCGAATTATCCGCGTTTTGGCTGGAGAACACGCTGTTCGGTCGCCCGGTCGCGGCGTTCATACCGTCCGGCGAGGCAGGAGACACTTTACCATTCCACCGCTTCACGTGCGTGTTACCTGGTTCTGGGACGCCTATAATCTGATCCGCCTGTAGCGTGGGGACGCAGGTCCTCGTGTCGGTCAACGATCCGTTGAAGGAGGAGCCATTCCGCGGCACGGTCGTCTCCATCCCATCTTCCGGCATGCGCATCGACGTCTCTTTCCAATCCGTCATCCCAGGATTGACCAGCGGTCAGTGGCGGTGAGTGCTGAGCACTATGTCTCCAGGATCGCCGTGATCATATATCAGCGCCTAGCCAACTCTCTTTTCCCCCGTGTTGATTAATGCTGACGGCACTTGCAGGCTGGACGCCGCGTTGAGCGATATTGGACACCAACGGATGTTGAACGCGATCGACATGCTCAATGCCGATCCGGCGCAGATCGCGCGCCGTTCGACCGAGAGTACGCAGTACATTCTGCAGGGCACTCGGCTGCGCGACGTCCTCCTGCGACATTCACCGTTACCTGCTGAGCCTCTCGCGCCCTCGCACGAGCCGGAAGGGTCGGTGGAGCCCGCGACCATACTTGACCATGATTTACCGGACGCACATGCCGCGGCGGACGTCGAAGGCGAGGTCGAGGAGGAGCTGCACGGTAGCCTGTCGACGAACGCGAGTCCGCTTATGCTGGATCAGAGGATGCGAGCAGGGTCGTCTCGCCTGTACATAGACGTTTTGAATAGAACCCCTTTCCCGAACAAGCTAATGGGCGCGTGAACCAGGAAAACGCGTTGAGCCGAGCCAAGTTGCCGGTTCAAAAGTCAAAAACTTCTGCAAGACACGCGGTTTTTGTCAAAAATTTGGGCATAGTCTCCCCGTCCCGAAGGTGGTTTATTAAAACAGCAGGGCTTCGACCGGCCTCGGAGCTGGCAAAGAGCCCAGTCCGAGGTGTGGGGTAGACGAGAGATACAGGAACTGGGCGCACACGCTGCGGACGGGACGAGTAGGGTCAAGGTCAGCGCGTCAAGTTGACAGCGAGTTGCGTTACCTCGTGCAGCTCTTCGAGGAAATGGCAAGTCTGTCAGTCTGCAGATATGCTGACTAAGCATAATTCCGTTAATGCTCAAGTTGGACCACGTCTGCTTACCTGCGTCGAGTCGCAGAACGAGGCGAGTCGAGTTAGCCACAATTACTCACTCGGTCTTGTACTCGTAGAATTGCGGCAAGACTGTGATTGAACAATCCTTAGCAATTAAACGAGTCGTATGGGTCGAAATGTGCATACCTTAAATGTCGACCTGTCCCACGCGGCCAGGACTGTGCAACCTCGGCCGCTGTTGTTGTTCTTCGGTAGCTGCCGAGAGAAACCAAAATCGACCGCGAGGCCTGCGAAACGTCAGCAATCCGTAAGCGCGCGATGCAGACGAACTTTGGAGGTGTTAGGGAGCGGGAGATGATGCGAGGAAAGGAAGTAGCACTGATAGATATTCCGAAGGCGTGACTCACCTCAGACACAAAGCCCGCGACGTGCGCCGTACGCGTCTGCTTCCGCTTGTTGGTCGATAATCCTTGCGGATGTCGATTTCAGGACCGTCTGACGAGACGGTGACGCGGATGGCACCGGAAGTCTTCTCTGGTAATCCTTGCGGACGCCGTCTCGAACTCGGTCGCACGAGACTCGTGGTGAACTTGCTCTGTCGGCGCGCAGTGTGTGTGTGTCGAGCTCGAGATTCCGGCCTTAAGCGTCACGACGAGCGCTACAGAACGCTACGTCGAGCGCGGCGCATTCATTGACCGTCAGCGCCTCGTGCAATTTGTGCACCGCGTTGGAAACGATCTGGATAAAACAACTCGGACCTCGTTGGACGAGGAAGGAACACTCAACGAGAACGTACCACAGTAAGAGACTTCACCCGCTTTGTCTTCGGTAATCCTTGCGGACGTCGCCTAGAGACAGCGGCGCGAGCGGGTTGAACGATGATCGGGTCGTGAGACTCTGTCGAAGCATGGTCAGTACCTGCGTAGTAAAGACGGCATGAACTTGAGCTCACCGATGTTGATGCAGATGGAGTAGAATGGGTGTAGGTCGCTGCGGAGGTCGTAGCCCGAGCAGTGAGAATAGTCAGCGCGTGCAGGTGGACGCGCTGCGCTGCCACGAGAATGAACTACAAATGAGCTGAGTCAGACCGTACTGAGCTAGCAAGCAGAAAATAACTCGTACCTCGTCCTACGCGGATTGGAAAGGCTGCCCCTGCGCGCGCATGCGAAACGAGCCCTGAGCGTAGCGTAGATATTGCGCTCGCCGCGCTGTAGGTGAAGCGCCCTCGCCCGCAATTGTTGTCCCTCCGCGGCGTTCAAGAGCGCCGCCTGCGAGACCTGTGTAACATCGGCGACAGAGTGAGCGGATTTGAAAGGTATCAGGGAAGTGGGAAACGACGGGTGAAATGGTAAGGATAGAGGACTCGCTACTCACGAGAACGTGACGAGCGCGGGCTCGCGATGCGCAGCGATACGTGCGACTTTCTCGGCAATCCTTGCGGACGTCACCGAGAGAATGCGACGCGTGCAAAACGTTTATGAGTAGCTTGGGCTTCTGAGTCGCCGCAGTAGTGGATGGCCGCACAGATGACATAGATGGGGCGCGCTTCTCTGCGGTAATCCTTGCGGATGTCGTGTGAAGCGCGAGTCCACGAGACGGTGATGACCGCGAGGTGTTTGTGGAAAACGGCGTCACCAAAATGGTGATAGAGATCTCAGCGCGTACGGACCCTGCACAAGGACGACGGTAAGCGTGTCACAACAAAGGATATGTCATAAGCGTAAACTCACCGATCATGCGTTCGCGTGGAAATGTGAAAACGATAGCATGACGTCGTGTAAGCCACGGGACATACAGCAGTCTGTCTGCGAGTCAACCGAGTCAGTTTCTCGTCGAACACAAATAATGAAGGACTCTACCTCGATATGAACGTCGCTGATACGCCGGAACCCATGCCCAAACGATCTAGCGTCGCGAGATCGACGTGAGCGGTCGAGTCCTTGTCAGGACGTCAAGTTAAAGCATTGAAGTCGCGCAATCTCGTCCAAGTCTCACAGGCCACAAATATTCTGACTAAGTACAGTCAGTAAACGCTCAGAGAGAGATTCCGTCAAGTCTGCTAACCTTTGTCGCCGAGTCGAATCGGTTAGCCACAAATAACAACTTGATCTTGTATGCGCGGAATTGCAATGAGACTAATATTTCGCAATCGTAAGCAACCAGAGGATTTATAAATGTCCAGTTTTACATACCTCGAGTGTAGGGCTATCCTCTGCATCGAACGTCGGCCGCAGTTGTTGTTCTTCGGTGGCTGCCGAGAGCCACCAAAAGTCGACTGCGAGACCTGCGACATGTCAGCGATCCGTAAACACGCAATGAGAGAAACGTCGGAGGTGACAGGCAGTGCGAGACGACGGAGGGAGAGTAGGTAGTGATAGTAGAAATTAGGTAGACATGGCTCACCTCAGAAACGAAGACCGCGACCTGCCAGTGCGCCGTACGCGCCAGCTTCAAAGTGCTTTTTAGCTGGTAATCCTTGCGGACACCAACTCCAGGAACGTCGGACAAGACGAGGATGCGGATGAAACTGGAACTTTTCTCCGGTAATCCTTGCGGACGCCGTCTCGCGCTCTGTTACACGACGTGCGGGCGCCTCGTGCATGACGTATCGTCCCCGGAGCGCTGATCTGGCCGATGTCGATGCTGATCGAGAGGACGGTCAGCGCCTGGGAAGCAAACACATCCGCAAGTGCAAACTTACCGATTGAGACTTGACAGGCGTATACGGAGATGCAGAGCGTGTAGCGTGACGCGCTGGCAGTGTCCATGACTGCCACATAGCCCTACAGGGAGTCAACTGTAAGGCGACAAAGTTAGACCCCGAAGGAGCAATGAATAAGAAGAAGACATATCGGACACTGTGAACCGGTACCTTGGACAGTAAAGAGCCGCAGGGAGATACTGATGTTCGAGTCCTCAAAGCGAGAGGATCGAGAGGATGATCTGGTCGAGATCAATGTATCCCAACTGACGTGTGGGACCCCGGTCAGAGTTTGAGAAGTAGATACAGAATGAACTTCAACTCACTGAGAAGCACCCATTGCTGATGCGGATGATGTGGAAAGGGTGTAGATTGAGCTCTCGTGAGTCGGCCAATGCGTCAGGGTGCTACGAGACGTGCAATGTGTAAACTGCAACTGAGATGAGCAAAACTATGCCTGAAGTGAGAGACAATATGTGGGAGCAAGTAATAGTGGGGGGTGAAGAGAAAGTCACAGATTCCAAAGCGGCGGGGTGCCCGCAGTCTACTGCCCCCCGCACATTTGGAACAGCCCCATGGGTGCACAGCCTTGGAGTAGCACCGGAAAGAAAAGAGAGAATGGAACAGCGGTGAACCAAAGGGAAAGGGTGGCAAAGATGGGATAGGTGTCAAGCATAGTCAACCAGAGGTTATACAATGTGAGCGACGGTATCCCCAAGAAACAGAGGGTGGGGTGTGCAGTGCGGGACGGAGTACACAGTGCCAAGAAAAGTGATGAGTGGGCATGGAGGTGGATGGGCATCCGACAGGACATGGCAGCAATGAGGGTAACGAGAGGATGATGGCAGGAGTGCTGAGAGTCGCGAGGATGAGAAGGTAGTGGGAGCGAGTTGGTGAAAAAAATAATGTCGAGACAAAAGCACGCACAGTGAGGGTGTCGTTCAACCGGCCATGAGTGTTAGCTACTGAGCAGAGCACAGTCAGAGGGGAAGATCTGGCCAAGAGCGCGAGGGAGCGTACCTTTTATCATCCAGGCAGGCGACGTGGGTACTCGGGAGAAAGAGACTGACTTTGAATTCTGCGCCGGCGCCGGGTGGAGCGGCAGTTTTCGGGCTTGAGTCAGCGCCTCGGCAACCGGTCTTCGGGGACCGCAGTTCCCCTACGACAACCCGCAGTTTCGCATACAGCGCTCACACAGGGTCTTAGACATGCCTACCCACCGATATTTTGGAGTCGGCATATTGAACAAGTGGATATGTTCTCCAGTTGGACCTGTTCGGGAAGTCTCACTGCAAATAGTGAGTTGGCTCCATAGCTGTATGGCAAGCCTTGCGAGACTAGCTGTAGGATACTAGCGCTAAAGGTACTGCATATAGTGTTGTATTTCTCACATCAAATTGATAGTCACAAGCTATTCGTAGATGAGACGGAGTTCAGTGTTTATACAGTAGCTGCGTGAAAGACGTTGTTCTGTTCCCACAAAATGAGGTACCATCGGTGGGAGTGGCTGTGTGCATGCATATATACACGTCTCTACTCAGAGAGATGCTCGGAAATCGTACAGATCTCGACGGCGCAGGCTCGGGAGTCCGGGAGCGCGTTGTCCGGAGCCTGCCGGAATGCGTTGTCCTTGCCTTTGTGAGCCAACCACGTACACTCAGCCCTACCTCACATGTCAGCACACATTCAGTTACCTTTAGGCTGACGAATAGAGCTTAGAAACCCGCAAGGAGCTCCGTAACAAGCCCGTGGAAGATCGGGGAGAACGAGGCGAAAATCGCACTTTTCGTCCAATCGCCTCACTTCCCCGGTTGCGCTGGCCACACGGCCATCATTTGCCGGTGTATTAGGCTGTGCAAGAGGCGTGTGGAAGCTTAGGAGCGAGCGCTGTGTGTCGCTTCGCTCGCCTAGTGCCCCCACCTGTATTTCCCTTACTACCTTACTACCCCTCCCCTCCCCCTATATTCCTGTGGCTGTGCAGGATGTAGTCCGCAATGCATCCATACTCCAAGTTTAGCGAACGGAAAAGGTGCCCGGACGGTCGAGATATGCGAGGTGTGAGCGCGGAGGTTGGGCGGCTGGATGTCAACTTCGACCTAACGGTAAGATCTCTCCGGTCTCGCCGCGCTTCCAGTCCGACTTCCGGCTACGTGTCATACGATGTAAGCGCGCTCTGTCAGCGTATTTTAGTTGGATGTCGGCTCGAGCTCGGCTGGACGAGTTGGACGCGCAGGAAGCGTATAAAAGCCCCCTCCGCAACATCCTTCAACTCCATCTGCCCTTCGACTCCCGCCTCCGTCTGATCATCTACAGGCCGAGCTCTTCGACATTCCTACTCAAAGTCAACATCCTCGCCGCCGACTTCGTTCGCTACATCGTACACGACGCGCAGAGTGCTGAGCTTGACGGACGTCGCCGCGCTCCAGTCGACGTTCCCGGCATATGAATCAACGATCGGTTCACTTACTCCCCGTGCGTCGTCAGTCAAAGACTATCACTAACATGAACTCTGGCAGTCGCACTCGTCACTATTCCCGCATCTGGATCATCGGAGCGCTCTCATTTCTCCAGCGCGCGACGGTCATTCTGTCGTCCGACGTCGATGCAACTCTCGTCCGCTCATGATCGGTACGTCTTTCCAATGCTTTTTTGTCTTACCTCTTGCTAACTGGGTAGCGGCTTACGTCCGTACGAGGGCCATGCGCCAGTGCTGTGTTTCTCGTAGGTTATCGAGTCGGCCAACACGTCCTAGTCGCGGCGCCGCGCAAGAGTGGAGATGCTGCTGCTGTCGCTCACGACGATCGGTGGGTGCTGCACCCTGACTGCGCACGCTCACATCCTATCGCACGCTCACATCCTACCGCACGCTCACAATCTCGACAGGAACGTCAGAACGGCGTCTATTTCTCCAGTCGCGCACTGCAAGTCTATGTACACGTCGTCACATCCCAATGGTACCATAGTGCGTTTCTTGTCGATTCGGTCGTGGGAAGCATTGCTTACATGATTGCTCTCACATTCCCGTTACTCTCCCTGCCCTTCAAGGACAGTCCGCGCGCCCGAGCGACCAGTTCTTGATTACGATCAAGTTTGCCGGCACCGTCGACCTTGCGACCCCGACTCGACCGACCTACGAGACGTGTTTCTCATAGGAAGGATTTCAAGGCGGCCGACACGTCCCAGTCCCCGCGCCGCGCAAGAATGGAGATGCCGCTGCTGTCGCTCACGACGATTGATAGGTGCTTCATCTTGACTGCGCACGCTCATATCGTATCGCTCGCTCACGATCTCGACAGAAACGTCAAAACGGCGTCTATATGTCCAGTCGCGCGAATCAAGTCTATGTACACGTCGTCCTCCGGACTGCACCCGACTCGACCGACCTACGAGACGGCGACGACAGTGAGCGTCGTACGAGAGCGGGCTACTGTAAGAGCAAGTACGTACCCATTCCTTCGTCCGCACTCGACCTCGCTCAGCGGTGCCGCAGTCGAACGAGTGGAGGTGCTGCTGCTGTCGCTTGTGGACACTGCCCGCACTCTCGACTTCGGCTCTAGAAACGGCGTGGGCGAGGGTATGTTGTCCACTGCGCGCTTGCCGAACTCGCGCCGAACGCCAGTCGCGTGTGCTCGAGGTGCTCGATCGATAGCCTGCGCGGCCGAGTCAGCGCACGTTTTTCGCGAAGCCTGCATCAACTGCCACCGCCGCACGTCTGAGCGAACATGTCAGAAACGAAAGTCAGCACCCAAATTGGAAGGTCGACGCACCCGGTGAGGACTTGAATGCGGTGAGCGAGGGGCCGGACGACGCGATGAAGGTACCGGGTCCGCGGTACGCGCGCTGTGGATACCTGGATGACGCATGAGCGCTCAGCCCGGGCTACGACGTGCGGAAAGCGCGGTTCAGAGGCAGAGACGACCCAGAAAAGGGCGTGAACGGCCTTCTCAAAAGTCCATCGCGAAGACGGGCGGTCTCGGCGTCGTGCGAGGCGTATCGCTCGCGCCGTTCAATCGCCCAGACAGAAACCGAACCGGCATACAGTACTATCTGTACACAATACAGTGAACGTTAGCTTTACGAGCCCGACGATAGAAGGTCATTATCTTGTGCTCACCTTCAACGGTTGTAAGTGCGCGGTTCAGAGGCAGAGACGACCCAGGATCCAGCCTTCTCAACAGTCAACCGCGAAGACGGGCGGTGTCGGCGTGTATCGCTCGCGCCGTCCAATCGCCCAGACAGAATCGCCCAGACAGAAACCGAACCGGGATACTATCTGTACACAAGACGGTGAACGTTAGCTTTACGAGCGCGACGATGGAAGGTCATTATCTTGTGCTCACCTTCAAAGGAGAGGCAGACGGGCGCTGAAGGCAATCGCTCGCGACGGCGCGGATAACGTCCTGGCGAGCATCGAGCCCAGGGCGCGATCTACGCGTAGCGCCGACTTTCTTGACAAGGACCCTTCGCATACGCATCCAAGTCGCTTTCCAAGGCCGGGCTGGGGTGAAGAACATGTCAGAAACGGAGGTCAGTACGGAGAATGGAAGGTCGACGCACCCGGTGAGGAGTCGGGCGAAGGGCTGGACGAAGCGGTGAATGTCGAGTCTGGTACCCACGCGCGCGCAGTGAATACCTGCCTGAAGACGATCATGAGTGCTAAGGTCGGACTACGATATGAGAACGTACGAGGGCGGCGGGTGGTACGCGTCCATTGTTGCACTCTGACAACATTCGCTCGTCACGGCGCAAGCGGGCATGACGACGACTTCAGGGCGGAATCGACGCGTCTTGTCGACGTTCTTGACAAGGCATCCATCGTATAAGCGTCAAAGTCGCGTTGCAAGACCGGGCTGAAGTGCGGGTGGGTCCGGGAGTCGCGCAAGAAGTGGATAGAAGATATCTACGCGTAGATATGGTGAGCGCTGTAATATGGTCGTAGTGAAGTTACTGGCGCATACCGAGTATCAAGTTGTCCTCGTGCTCGGGGCTGGCAAGTTGCGCTAGAATGTGCAGCTCGTGCGCGCGTGGACCGGTTGAAACTGGACGAAACGTGGGGTGAGTGTTAGGCAAGATGTAAGACAGGTTGCAGCGCACGCGGGGGTACAAGGCTCTCGAGTGCTCCTGACGCGTCTCGAGCGCGTTTTGCGCGAGCTCGCGACGCTGAGTGGAGCCTTGCGCGACGGGGCGGAATACTTGGTTGTTGAGCACGTCGGCGAACGCGCGCGCAGGTTAACTTGGAGAGGGTGTTCATCGACGTCCAGAACTGATCGATGTTGGCTCGGTGTTGAAGCCTTGAGGAACGAGGGACGGGTTCTGGTCCGGCGCATCGTCCAAGGTGCGTGTATGAGCTCGTCATGACGCGGGTAGCGAGGGACGAGGACGTCTATGACGTCGACGACGAGCACGTACCAAGGTACGTCCACGCGAGTACACGCATCCAGAGAACCGCCAGACCAGCCAGTCGAGACTAGGTCGTAGAGATGCCATAGAGGAGCCTCGACAGCGATCGCGGTGCGGTCATGGACCACGGAGCATGGTCGTGGTTCCGGTCCAAGGCGCTTCAACGGTTGTGCACTCCGCCGCGAACGCGTTATCTCCCGGCCGACCTGCTTAAAATTCCCGCGCAAGGCTCTCGACGCAGAGTCCACTCACATAGATGAGACGGTTCATCGTTCATTCTGCGGCGCGCGTGGCTGGAGTTCGCATACCCACCAAATCCAGGCGACACTACGCCGCCCAGGTTCTGCGCAATATTCCAGAGCCTGCCCAGACGACTCAAAGCCGCATAGACTGGGCGCCGACCTTCGAGGAGCTCTTTCTCGTCGACCCCAATGCATTTCTAGTTGCCAGCACCAGCGCTATAACGCTAGACGACCCTGCGCTGTATCAGCAGCGAAAATTTACGCGCACACGACGAGCTCAGGATCCCGACGGTCTACCGCTCTCTACAGACCCCACAGTGCTCGACGGCGACTCTATTACCTCTGCGCCAGACCCACCAGAGTCACTCCTTGTATTGCCGCCCATACGGAAGCGGGATGGAAAGCAGCGGGCGCGCGATGCGAACTGGTTGCGCGACGTCTGGAGCACACCCGAGTTTGCTCGACTATCTCTGCGCACGCGGCCTTCGTT
>KV426054.1:12014-46392 GCA_001632375.1 Exidia glandulosa HHB12029 | reverse complement strand
AAGGATAGTCTGCGGCGGCGGCGGCGGCCCTGAATGTCAGTGGCGGTGAGTAGACATGAGATGAGAGTGCAGATCGCTTTATCTTGATTAATCCAGGGGAGTGCAGGAGGTCTTCTGCCTTCTGAGCGACGATGAGGCCGATCCGGAGGCTTGCGCTCCCTGCAGAGGCGTTCTCAGTGCTCAGAACGTTCAGCGCTCAGTGCAAGCTTCTAGGTCGTTGCAAACTTGAAGCCAGACGGCGCGTTCAGTATCTGCGGTGATTGCTAACTTATTCGCTCGCAGAGCTTTCAGGGACGAGGGGAGATGAACAAAGGACGGTAATCGGTAGTTGCGGGACTCCATACGGGCAGACGACGGAGCCGCAGGCGCCTGCAGCCACTTCAGTGAAAGGGGATTGTCGCAATCAGGTAAGCGCAGGTATTCGTTGAAATTGAGCAAGTCACTGTCCGGTCATCGTCCGGGTCCTTCATGCCAAGCACAACTCCGTCGCAGAGACAGAGTGTTAGACAGGCGCTTAAGTCGCCCAGTCAACGAATCTCGTGTTGCACAGCCGATTGCGTACGAGGTGGACTTCCACGGGATCGAGACGAAGAAGCGATGGTGGTACTGAATATATACTTGGTAGTGAACATGTGAGTGCAGAAGCAACGAGGTGAGGAAACGTCGCACATGAAGTGCATGTACTCGATATCACAATGTCACATCACGTGGAACGTGACTTCGCAGTCATACAGCGTTCGCCATGCCGCGTAACCCTCGGACAGTCCCACGATGATGCGAAGGGAACGCGATGCTGATAGCCACGCTTCCGGATACTGCTTCGCTTGTTGCGTGCGAGGGCTGAGTGTGGACAGCTCCCAGCATGGAGAAAATAAGTCGCGTGCCACCGACGGCTCCGAACGTGTCGACGAGCCTGCAGACGGTCAGCCTCAGGACATAGCTGGTACTGTAGATACCCCTACAGGTCAGCCCAGAGCGCCTTCTCCTAGTTTCATTCGGATAGTGTGAGTGAAAGGCGTCTTGCGCGCGACTGCTACGGACGCACAGGTGCAAATGAGAACATGAATATGGCCGTCGCCAGCGCGATTGACACCCTGTAGACGATGAGAACCCGTGCAAGAATCCAGAAGAGACGTACATGATGAAATAGATGAGAGAGTCCCTGATGAGGATGCAAAAGATGTCGCGGCCATCCAGTTGAGGGAGAAGGCGTCGATCCTGCCAGCTCTTCCGGACCATGAGAAATGCGAGGTAGGCCTCGTAGACGAGGGCTGTTTTATGAATCTCAGAGTTTTATCCGCTAATATACGTCACTACTCACGCGGTATGAAGCAATAGCCAAGCCCGCGAGGATAGATGGTGCAATATCCGCATTCCGGGGAGTACGGGAGGTCTGCCATGATTGAGCGAAGCGCAGAGTAGTCAAAGGTTTATCGAACATTTGATGCGACCTCCGAATTGAGAGAAGAGCCCTCCCACGACTGCAATGACCCCCAAGAATACGACCAAGTTGGTTACGAGGATCTTCCTTGAGCGCATGTACATGACGTATACGCGTAACTGTAAAATAACTGTAAAATATACGTCTATCAGTGTTCTCAGCCCATGATGTTATCGATCACTGCTCACCCTCCACAATCGCAATGATTGCGATCATGAGAATCGTTCTGATCCAGGTTCGCGCGTTGCGCCTGTGGCTCGCGTTACGATGTGCTTCAGATACGCAGGTGGAGTTGAGCGTACCACTACGAGAGTTCGTCAAATGGTGGATTAGACGTTCAAACGCGTCGCAACAGACCTCTGTAGGTAGCGTCTCGGACATCGCGTACGTATTGAAGAACATGAGAGCAAAGGTCGTGTAGCGCAACTTGAGCGGTGTCAGTGGGGATATAAGAGTATGCCAAAAGCGAGCCCACGGAAAGGAATAAGTACGCAGACGCCTTCCAGGGTCGCCGCTATAAGATGGATCAGAAGGTCCACACAGTAGGACAGTGAGCAGACTCACCCAAATCAATTCGACCTGAAGCGAGGCACGTTAGAGCTACGCTCGTGCTCATGGGTCGCAGTACTTCGTCAGAGAATGTCAGGCCTGTAGAGAGGCTCGTAAGCCTGGCATCGAAGCAGTGTCAAGAGTGAGACGTACACCAGTCCCAAAAGAAAAGTGAAGCACATGCGACCTCGCCCAAGCCTGCGACCGCGTCAACGTTTGCTGTCGTCGTAACCGAGCGAAGACTTTACGATAGGTCCCTGTGTACGCCGACATTGTCTAAGTAACGAGCAACTACGAGTAGCAGCCCGGGAAGAGAAGGGATAACAACGAGAACGTCAGAGGAACTTGAAGGGCACGTCCTTATCACGTCTTCCCGTCCGGGGGCGCATGCACCTGTGACCGCTTGCGCAACAGTACATCTGACAGATGGCGGGTGCCACAAGAAGGATGGCCTGGCCGATAGTAAGCCTGGCTGAGCAAAGCTACTCATGAAGACTGGACATCCGGACCCCTGCCAAACCGAAGCAACAAACGCTACCGTCGACTTGTGCCACATCGCAGGGAATGACCCAGGAAAGAAAATGGCACGAGATCGAGACGGGCGCAGTCTTGGGGGATGCACGTCGAAAGACTCGGGACCGACCTGACAACGCGCCAAATGCGAAGCTGGACAGCGCATCGCCAACGCCAAGGCGGGAAGCAGCGAGATTGTTCGGGGCATCAGTTTTGCATAGAGCGCGGAGCCTGGTACATGTTGTAGCAGGAGTCGAGAACTCTTGCAACGGTACGGCGTCTGGACTGTATGGATCCGGTATAGCGTTCTGTGAAAGCTACGGTGCAGGTCCGACCGACATGACAAAGACTCTGCGCAGCGTGGCATGCAAATTCAAGTCCCATGGTGGTCGCCCTCACCATGGTGAGTGCCAAGAACGCATCCGGGCCGCAACGGCCGGCTGCGGCTTCGGAGACAGCGGTCTTTGAATTAGAACAACACGTCTGCAAGGGCACGGCCTATTAAGATGACATACAGTAGAAGCTATAGAGTACTACGTGCGGATAAGAGTGATGCCAGTATGGCCTCACGTATGCCATTGCTGAACTCGTCAGACCTCCGGATCCTCCCTCGTCGTTTCGCCGGACTGCGCCGCAAACGCCAGTGTGATGGCAATGCTTCCGGACATTGCTGTACTTGTGGTGTTCCATTCAGGGTGCCCGGCCGCTCTCACCATGGAGAAGATCAAGCGAGTGCCCCCGATGGCCCCGAATGTGTCGATAAGTCTGCGTGATGTCAATTCTTATACTGAATGCGCTTTTACCACCTACAAATCCGTCCAGAGCGCATTCTCCTGAACAGGTCCGCGTGAGATTACGTCTATCTGATCCAAAATGTGATGTACCGGCGCGGTAGAAAACATGACGATGGCTGCGGCAAGTGCACTGGAAACGCTGAGCCAGATATGTCAGAGTCGGTAGGTGGATTATGGCGTATAAAGCGCACAATACAAAATATCCCAGGGAGTCTCTGATAAGGACAAAGAAGATGTTGCACTCCTTGAGATCATGGATAAGCCTGTGGTCTTGCCATGTCTTTCTCATCATCAGAAAGGCCAAGTATGTCTCGTACATAAGAGCTATCAACTGAATGAGCTATTGGTATTTCGGAATCATCGTGCACGCACGTGGTACGAAGCAGAAGGATAGTTCGCGTGGATAGATCGTGCAGTATCCACAGTCCCGATCATGAGGCAAATCTGTTTGAACTTCGGTTATGCTTTGCCGACGCCAGGTCGGAATGCAGACACGTACACTTGATGCGTCCTCCAAAAATTACGAAGAGGGTTATGACTGCAACCAACATCGCCACGAATAGGATCGCGTTGCAGCGGAGGATCGTCCGAGAGCGCATGTACATGACGTAAACGCGCAGCTGTAAGGTGACTGTCTTCAGAGTTAACCCATCAATCTGTTTGGAAATTCTCTCAGTCTTACTCTCTACTATTGCCATGATGAAAATCGTCAATATTGTCCGGGTCCATGTCCGTCCGTTGCGCCTGCGGCAGAATGATGTTACACAGCGCCCAAATAACCATCTACCAAATGCGTACCACTCACTGCGCGCGCGACCAGTATTCCCAACGCGTTGGCGAGAGCTGCTCCACAGTATCTCGCAGTCTAGGCGAGTGTCGCAGACGTTTCGGCAGGTTTCGGCAGGAAGCGCATCAGTTTACGACGTTGCGACACTCGCCTAGACTGTGGAGCAGCTCTCGCCACGCAGTAGCGATACGAGTCGCGCGCGCAGTGACTGTAGATCGGATGAGTAGTAGATAATGAAAGCTTACTTGCATACCTCGGGAGACAATGTGCCAGATGTCATGGCGTATATATTGAAGCAGAGGAGTCCAAAGGTCGTATACCGCAACTTGGGTTGTCAGATCGGCGGTGGGCCACTGCCAACTGCTCGGGTTCGACTTACAGTCAAGAATATATATGCCGAGGCCTTCCAAGGCCGACGCTAGGTGAACAGTTACCGGGGACATCGTCCTGAGAGAGTAGGTAGCAACACACCCATATCAACTCAATCTGCGGTACGGCCCCGTGTGAAATATATGTCTAAACGAGGGAACTCCACGACTCACCTCATCCGCCAGGGTAATGCCTTAGGGAAAGTGTCAGCATCACGTAGTAGTGAATACTCCGGAGCGATCCGCACACCAGTCCCAAAAGAAGAGTGCGCTGCACGCAACCTCGCCGAGCCTTAGGAGCACTACCCGTCAGTATCACAAACCGGCATACATTGACTCACGTACGGTAGCTATCGGTATATGCGGCCATAATGATGCTGTACTTGGGGCAGACGCAGCGAGCGACCGGCGCTCGAGGGAACGAAGAGAATGAACGAGAGGGGTACTGAAACGGGATCCCGAGCTTGTTCTTATCTAACCTGGGGAGGCGCTTGCAGCCGAGCCTGTGTAGCTGAACGGCCTTGTGATGGGCCGATATGTAGCCGTTTGTATAGACTGCCCTGACAATGACACACCGCACATGAGGCAGCAGTAAAGGATCGCCCGCGGCCGGTCCAGCTGGAGGAACGCCACCGCCCAGAGCCTGACGACCCGTCAGACTTGGAGAACGACTGGCAATGGATTTCAGAAGGCTAGCTGAGGGGTGCACATGTGCGATTTGGATCTTCTGGGTGGCGCAGCGGTGACTGGTGACCCTTGACCTCAGTTCCGCGAGACGCTGATACGCTAGCCACAGTGAAGCTTTGAAGGCGCTGTTCTGACAAGAGCAAGACAGATAGTGCACAGGGATGCATCATTCTGTTGCACCGGTACGCTGGGGTCTGCTGAAAGTCCGAGTTGAGCAGTTGCGAGGAGCACCTGAATCGGCCGTAGTCGGCAGTGTCATCGAAGTGGTACCGCAACTTGAAGGAGGTCGGTCTCTGCGAGGCACGTGTTTAGCTCCAAAATGCAAGTGCTATGGCGGCGACACAGCAACATGCTCTCGAGCGTTGTGACGTCTTCTGGCGCGATATCCGTGGACAAATAGACTTGGAAGGGAAAGCCGCGAGCGCGGCTTTGAAGCCCGCTCAGGCTGTTCTTCCGGCGGCATTCACTCGTGACGCGCACATCGCAGCAGGCGACGACAGGTAATATGCGTGCTGTACAGGCTGGTTTTTGCGCCATGTCAAGCTATTTCTTCCGGTAGACTTGAACGCGGACGTACAACAACAGTCACACGGTGGGAAGTGAAAGTTGACCTACACCGTGTTTCGCGCGCTTGTCCCCAATCTCCCAGCGCGCCGTCAAATACGGCTACTGCAGGCGCACTCAGGCCTAGGAGGAGGTGATCGTCGTCGTCGACAAATCCCATGCATGTGACTAGTAAAGGTGTGGTTCTAGCGTCCGCCGCGCTTGTTCTTTGTGCGGAACGAACGCACCTACAGTTGTACAACGGACAGAGACTGAGGTGACTTGCATCACTCCCTTGATAAAGAATGTATAGACGCCACGCCCTTCATTGAACAGCTTCCGAAAAGCTCTCCCGCGCGACGAGGCAGACAACACGCACAAACATCGTGTTCTTCAACACTTGCTCCCGACCATGACAGACGTGATTGGTCCTGCACCGATGACGCCCGAGAGACACGAGGCACTCTGGTACGGAGATGGAAACGTCGTTCTTCAGGTTCGCCATCCTCATGGTGGTTTTATTCGAGAATTGATTTCGGCAGGCCGAGAATACACTGTACAACGTCCATCGATCCGTTCTCTCCCGCGAGAGCAAGCTCTTCGAAGACATGTTCGCTCTCGGCCAGCAGAATGCGCAGAATGGAGAAGAGGGAACGTCTACTTCTCCTATACCCATGCTCGACGTGCCCGCGGAAGCGTTTGCCAACCTGCTTCTGATTCTCTATCGCCCGTGCGTTACTGTCCATTCGCTGCCGGCTACAATGGCTCACTGCTACACAGCTGGGGCTCAAAGCTCATCGCGTCGCTCTCGGACGAGCAGTTCGTTGGCATCTTGCGCGTGGCGCATCGCCTTCTTTTCGAGGAAATCTGCACGATCGTTGCCGATTATCTAGTCTCGCGCCTCTCTGCCGAACGTCGCCTTGAGCTCAGTTTCACCTGTGGGCTAGACGCTTGGCGCTACGCAGCTTTCGAGGAAGTGGTCCTGCAGATGACGACGAACTCCCAGCACACAGACACCTCTATCGCACCCGCTCTTTGGTCCCTTGTCTGGAAGGCCCGGCTCGCCGTGTCGCGGCACAGGTCGGCGACTCTTCGCTATCGTGCCACCCTGGGAGTGGTGTCTGGTTGCGTGCACGTGCTGGCTTCGTTGCAGGAGTTCATTCCGTACCTTTCACGCACCGAATTTACGGCCAAGCTGACAGATTTCACGTTACCAACTCCAACAGGAGGGAATACTAGGTGCTGCGCGGGAACGCGCATAACGGGACTGATGGTCGTAAATGCATATCCAGAGATCCTTGATGGAGAGGAGAAGAGGACAATTCGGGAGGTTTGGGAGGAAGGTCGTGGTATTCCGCCCGCACAAGGGTAACGTGCTGTAGCTGGCAGTGTAGTAACCCAGCTTGGCAACGCAAGGCGATTTTATACAACAGAGCTGGTGTGCACGGTTGCATGTGGCTGTCCGGCGACAACGCACGTCGTGCGCGACATGGCCACCGGTCGTCCACATGAAAGTAAAGGTCACGACCCATGCTCGACGATCCCGGACCAGACGATATCCCTTGTAGAACCCAAGTAAAGAAATGGATCGGTAACGTACAGAGAGGTAGATGCCTTCTGCGATAGAGTAACGGTAGCGGTAGTTCCATAACTATTGCTGTCGGCGCGCTGCAGCTACTCTGCCCGCTGGACACGAGTGACCAAAGAATCAAAATCGGAGGAAGTGTTGTCACGAGCACAAGGACGCAATATCGGAGTCCAAAGCGCCCGATCGCGCTTCTTCCCTCCTCGACGACCGTACATAACAGATACCGACCGTCACCACCCTATACACTAGCCACGATGTCGTTTGGCGGTACACACTACTGCCCTACATGCGATAAGGCCGTTTATGCCGCAGAGCAGGTCCGTTATCACCGTCTAGAGCGTCGATGACGCACTGACGCTCGCAGGTTATGGGTCCAGGTCGCAAGGTGAGTATGCCCACTGAAGCCCTTCCGTCAGCGCTTAACTGTACCGTATCGGGGCGCGTAGATATACCACAAGGTAATCCTATCTGGCGGACGCGACGTACCCTGTCGACTGACGCATACGCAGATGTGTCTCAAGTGCAAGGGCTGCAACAAGCGCCTAGATTCGTTCTCGCTCGTCGAGCATAATTTTGAGGTATGTCCCATCGCGGTTACTCTTGCGTGGCTGACTGTGTTCGTCGGCAGCCGTATTGGTGAGCAGTGAGCAGAGCGGTGCATGACGCTGTGGCTGCGGTCGGGAATATTGGACTGTACACTGACCAGTGACTCGTGCACACAGCAAGAGCTGCCACGTCCGTCTCTTCGGCACTCGCGGTGCGTAGTCCAGTCCCGGCTGCTGTATGTCTCGCGTGCTGACCCCGTGTAGACCTGCGATCGGCGAATCTGTCGCCCTCCTCGCCCACCGCGTCTCCATCGACAAGCTTCTCGCCGCTTTCAACCCCAGCGCTCACGTCGAGGTCTTCAACAGACTTGACCAAGGAGCGCGTGAACTCGCCAGACGACGAGGACGACGATGTGGACGAGCCGCGCACCCCTCCACCGCCGTCGCATGCGTTCTTGAAATCTGATCCTGCGGTCGCCGACCCGCGTCCACTCAAGCAGTCCCTCACAGGTGTGTAACATTCCCAGGGCCGTCAAGGCGTGCCTTCGTCGTCCTCAGCGCGAGCTCGACGGAGCGCTGGGATGAATACGGTGTCTGCGGAGCTGGCAATACTCCCTGTCTGCTCCTCCCATGAGGAGCAGAAGTCGCTTCAAGTTGTCCGGCGCTGTACCCGAAATATGCCCTCCCGATCCCTTTCCCCAACATGTCTCATCTCGTGGGACTTCTTTGGCTAACCGCACATCTTTCGCAGGCTCGGCCGCCTTCCTCCCGCGCGCGCAGCCCCTCCGTCCTACTGCGACAGGCACTTCGCCGAGCAAGGTGCAGCGGTACGCTTCGCCATCCCCCGGCAAAGCTGCGGCGCGGTTTGCGAGCCCAAACCCACTGTGCCCTGTGTGCGATAAGGCGGTGTACTTCGCTGAACAGGTGCGTACGGCGTATGCATTCTGTCCCAGTGGTTTCGAGATCTGCGCGGCGGTCTACATGAATTGCCGAGTGGAGCGTCTGTACGAGTCACCAGCGTCCGATTGTGCAACATCCCGCGCATCGCGAGGCATGATCCCCTGCATTGGCGATCGCAACGCTAGGCTTCAATATCGCCTCGCATGCGAACGGGCGGGGTGATGCAGTAGATCGCCGTGTCTGTGACACTTCGCATGCGAAGTGATATTGAAGCCTAGCGTTGCGGTCACCGAGTGTTGAGCGCGGAGGTTCGCACGACGAGCTGCAAATTAGCGCTGGACATTCCCTCATTTCTGCGCCTTGTTGACTTCACCTGACACTTAACCCCATACAGGTGAAGGCATCGGGGAGAGTATGGCATAAGGCATGCCTGCGGTGCACCGAGTGTCGAGTACTACTCGACTCGAACCGGTTGACGGAGAAGGACGGCGACCCGCTGTGTAGAAGCTGCTACTCGAAGCTGCACGGGCCGCAGGGAAGCGGGTACGCGCTGCTTGGCCGTTAGCCGATATACCGAGTTTCGTGTTTGTGTGACGATTGACTTATGCTTTTGGCTATGATTCCTTGTTCGGTTGTGGAGATGTTGTGCGAGTAATGAGCAAGTTAGTTAATAGTTCTGACTGCGCGGTTATCGGGATGTGAATTGGCCGCATCGTGCTCTGGGCTGTGCATCGCTCGTTCGTCGTGGCCACCGGACTCGTCCATGAAGAAGCTCTTCCAACGTCAGAAAACTCCCAAGGCTGGCGTACCCACGCTTTCCGGCGCCAACTCAGACTCGCCCCAGCCGTCGCCCGCGCCGACGAGCGACGAGCACTGGGTCGTGCTCCAGCCCACCCAGCCGCCGTCCCAGCAGCACCCACACGACTACAACACGCTCCCACAGGGCGCGGCGCCGCTCAACCTGAACCCGGTCTTCGCGCAGGACGGGTCGCAACCCGCGAACCACTCGCCGCGCGCGAACGGCCATCCAAGTCCAGCAAATGTCCAGCTGCACCCGCACCACGCCCACCACCCGTCCCACACCACCAACGAGTCCCACGCGCACTCCCACGGGCCCCATGGCGGCGGCTACGAGCTCGCGGGCTCGGTCTCGGCACACTCGGACGGCCTCCCGACGCCGGCGCCCAAGGACCAGCAGCAGCCCGCGAAACTCCAGAAGAAGGGCTTCTTTGGACGCAACAGCGACAAGGATAAAGACAAGGATCGTGAGCGCGACCGCGACCGCGACCGACACCGGGAACGCGAGCATCGAGATCATGGCGGCGAGCGCGGCGACCATCAGGAGCCCCAGCACCGTGGTCCGACGGGCCAGCCTGGCGAGCTCACGCGGATGATAGGTGCGGCGGGGTGGGATGAGCTGGATGTCGACGCTGACGCGCGCGCGCAGGATATCTGACGGGTTTCGCGTCCGATGACTGGACTATCGTGCTCGAAGTCTGCGAGCGCGCCGCGGCGAACGATGCGAACGCCAAGGAGGCTGCAAAGGCTTTACGGCGAGAATTCAAGTATGTGTTCCCTGTGTTGATTCTGTAGTGCTCACAGCGACCAGGTATGCCGAACCCGGCGCGCAGATGGCCGCAGCTCGTGTACGTACTCTCGTCTGTGTGCGCTGCTACACACCTTGTCCTACCTTGACCCCTTCTGCACATCCCCTATCCCGATCCAAACTCGTTTATAACTCGCGCACACGCCCTCACGTACACGTGGACATCCCTAACATTGCTAATTACTGACGCTTTCTCTCTGTCCTGCAGTTATGGGCTATCATGTTGCGTTACTCGTCCGACATATTCATTGGTGCGTCCAGCGTTCATCCCGTTCCCTCAAAACCTCACGTTTGTTTGCAGCACAAACGACAACGAAGAAATTCCTGGACGTGGTCGAGGATGTCTGCACATCGTCGAAAACGACGCCTGTGGTGCGCGAGCGGCTGCTCGAGGTGCTCGCGGGCGCTGCGTACGCCCACCCGAGCAGTGGCCGCGAGGGTTTCGCCGGTGCATGGAGGAGGGTCAAGGCGCACGGACAGCCCGATGAGGTACGTCTTTGCTTGTTCCTGCTCTACTTCGCATGTTCGCAATGCTCGTCCCACGGCGCGCTTTCGGTGTTTCTGGCTGGGTGCGACGGGCTGTTCAAAGGGCGTCCTCAGCCTCGGCAGCTCGGTGGTTGCGTACAGCTTGGGATACGTGGGGCATGCATACTCGCGAGCGACGCTCGGTGCTACAGCGCTGAGAGTGACATCTGCCCTATTCTTGTGCGGGGCATTGCACGCTGCTCAAACTCGTTGCTCGTGCGGTGCTAAGCTTTCTCCGGTCTCCTGGGCTCCTTCAATATCTCTAGATAGTGCAGATTGGGGTTTGGGTAGACTTAATCCCCCAAAGGAAGATCCGCGCATCTCTCTGTTTTCCGTCTTACTTTATCCTATCCTATCCTATCCACGTGTAAACACTGACTGACGCATGGCTCCATAGGGCATTCCGTTCGACGACCTGGATCCGATGTTTACTCCGCCTGCACCCAAACGCACTCACGCACCACGTCTGCAATATGGAGCTGGCGAGCACGGCGCGGTGCCCGTTCCGTACGGCAATGAGCGCGAGCGTAATCCGTTCGACACCCAACAACGCCCGCGCGGCGACCGACGACGTGAACGGACGCAGCAGTCGCAAGTCGTGCCGAGCGTGGAGGAGGACATGCGGCGACTGTTCGAGGAGTGCGAGGTCGCGCGAGGGAACGCGCAGTTGCTCAGCCAGGCGATGACTTTTGCGAAACCGAGCGAACTTTTGGGCAACCAGGTCATCAAGGTGTGTGTAGCTGACCGGTCCTAATCGTTTCTGACGCTTGGTACAGGAGTTCCACACGAAATGCATGGCGTCACAAGACTTTATCGTCGCGCAGATCCCGTGGGCGACTGCGAACGCCGAACGCTCGCGCGAGCGGCTGGCCGAGCAGCAGGCTCTTGCGGCTGTCGCGGCGGCCAACGTGAACGGCCCGACGGCGGCGCAGCAGCAACTGTCGCACGCAGAGACGGCCGAGGAGCAGTTACTCGCGACGCTGCTGTTTGCGAACCAGGACTTGGTCGAGGCGTTTAGGCAGTACGACGAGCTGGAGCGGATTGGGATGCAGGAGGCGGAAGAGAAGGAGGTCGAGGCGAGGAGTCGCGTGGAGACGAAGTTGGATCGGACGGTGCGTAGACAGGCACTGGCTACATACAGGGCGCGCATTCTGACGCGATGCTATAGCAAATCCAATATTGGACGGCGGATGGATCGTTCCAGCTCGAAGCTCCCGGACAGAGTGGCGGACCGTCACGCTCACCTTCGCCGTCTTCGTTTCATCACTCTGCATCCGGTGCTGCTGGAGCAGGGTCGACACGGCCGTCGCTCCCACACCAACATTCCTTTGGCAGCTCGCAAGGCGGCGCCGGTGGTGTTGGTCCTCAGATCCACGCGCTCCCGCCCACGCCGACGGCGCACCATGGTTCGCAGATGCCGCCGCCACCACCTGCTCCCTTGGGTCCGCGCAAGCCGCCCAGTCGCTCATCGAGCCCGACGAGACTAGACAGGCGAGTTAGTCATAGTCAGCATACGGGCAGCGAGCCCGAGCTTGAACGTCCGGAACCGAGGGAGCTGGATATGCCGTTGGCGCCGAGTGCGAAGGCGCTTGGGAAGCGGCGAGCTGTAGAACGTAAGTTGTCTCGGTCTCTTTGATTTTGATGTCAATGCTGACCCCGCTTGTCGCCCCAGACGACTTTGACACGCACGACTTGTTCCGACAACCGGGCGAGCAGCAGCGCCACGGGCCTGGCGGGTTCGACGACAGCGTGTCCAATCATAGCGAGGACTCGGACGACTCGTCTGCGCCGTCGCATGCGAACAGGCCGAAGTGGGCGCGTGGCACGACGTATGTGTACGATGCGGCGGCTGAGCGGAGTAAGGAGCGCCAGGCCGTGCAGCAGGCGCAGAAACAGCAGCAGCAACAGCAGCAGGGGGTCTTCTCGCTGCTGCCTGGCGGGGCGCCTTCTTCTGGGCCCCCCTCTGGTGGGCCGCGTATTGTGGTGCCTCCGGTGGTTGCTGTTGTGCCGCCGCCGGTGGTGGCGGCTGCTGCGGGGGGGGGTGGTCTGCTGGGTGGGCCGTCGTCTGCTTCGTCGGCGGAGATTCTTCGGCGCTGGTCGTCGTCGCCGACGCCTCCTGGGGGTACTCTTCTGCGGGGCGGGGGGACTGTTGTTGTTGTCGTCGGTGGTGCTCCGCCGCGGCGGTGGTGTCTTTGAGCGTGTCTTTGTCTGTGTTCTCTTCTCTTTTCTCTTTTTCCCACCCCATGTGTTTTCGTCTTGTTTTTTTTTCGTTGTCTTTTCTCTCTTTCTCTCTCTCTGATCTAAGTATTACTCAACCCGTGTCGTTAGTACATGCCCTGTGGAGGAAGCTGCCCTGCCCTGACATGCGCGTATTTATCTTCCAGTTCCGACCCAACATGTATAGAGCTAATGGATGCGAATGTATCGAGAAGTCCCGTTCAGGGTGTCCGCGGCCGACTGTTGACTCGCTGTCAAGTCGTGAGCGGAGTCGCGCTCGCGTACCGCGTTCCGGATCAAAGAGCTCTCAAGGTGGCGGGCCAGGCCGCAGCTCTCTTTGTCTCCAACCTTCAAATACGAGGTCCTAGGACGCCACCAAAGCCAAATTCTGGACCTCTCTGCTCAGAGACTGGAATTATGGACGACAAGATCTCCCCGGAGTCGAGCATGGTCGCTGGTGTCTCCTCGCAACCAGCGCACGAGACCGTCGAGACGACGACAACGAGCAAGGAGCACGTCCCTGGACCCGACGTCGGCAACGAACCCCCGAGCTTCGCCCAGTCGCAGCTGCACACCATCATCCGTCGCCAGATTGCACGACCGCGCGACGGCAGCGGCGTCAAGGTCTCCAAGCGCCCGTCGCGCTTCGCGAACCTCCCCATTGAGCTTGGCTTTGCTGGATGGGGCAAGGTCCAGTGGACGGCACTCTCGCACGATGAGCTCGCCGCTGCTGAGGCCAAGTTACGCGACGCCGACGAGAAGGTGCTGGGTCAGTGGGTCGGCGCGGCGGTCGTCGGCAACGATCTGCTGGGCAGCGGTGCGTCTCCCACATTCGCCTACAGTAACGTAGAAGCTGTCTGCTCACATTATCTTATAGTATTCTATGCGTTCCCCGCCGTTGCAGTCGTTGCTGGCATATAGTACGCCCGCGCCACATTCCGGCCGACCTTCATACTCATACCCGCTGCAGCTCTCCCATCTCACTCTTCGTCGCAACGTGCATTCTCTTCATATTCAGACCGATCATGGTCGAGCTGGCGTCCGCAATCCCCGTCAGCGGGAGCAAGTGCGTACCACGACCTGGCATTGGCACAACATGCACCTAATGTCACGCCAGCTATATGTACCTTCTCAACTCGACAAAGCGGTTCGCAGCTCTCGCAGCGGCGACAGTAAAGCTCTTGGACAATGTCGCAACAGCTGTCGTCTCCGCCGCCGCGTCAACCGTCTATATCGAAGGCGAAGTCGACCTGCCCTTCAGCCCCATCTGGCTCACGATTCTGCTCCTCATCCTATTCTCAATAGTTGCTGTTGCCGGTCTCAAGGAGAGTGCCTCATTGGCCTTTGTGATACTGGCACTTCATGTACGTGATTCCTCATGTGCGTTGCTTAGCCTGAACCTCGCGTTGCACAGATCGCCACGATGCTTGCTCTTATGATCTCGAGTGCCGTGTCATGGGGTGTGCACGGAAATGCGATCCTGCGCCATAACTGGGCTATCGCTCGGGCTCCCGACACTGCAGGCGCACTCAAGTCTATCTTCTACGGCGTCTGCTTGTCCTTCCTCGGTGAGATGCTCGCCCTATCGGGCCTGTAATGTTGCTGAGAGCAACGTGTAACGCAGGGATGACCGGCTTTGAATGCGCGCCAGACTATATCTCGAGCATGAAACGCGGTCGCTACCCTCTCGTTCTGCG
Organism: Exidia glandulosa HHB12029; assembly: GCA_001632375.1. Classification (NCBI taxonomy): domain Eukaryota; kingdom Fungi; phylum Basidiomycota; class Agaricomycetes; order Auriculariales; family Exidiaceae; genus Exidia; species Exidia glandulosa. The sequence continues at coordinate 31,632 of KV426054.1, read as the reverse complement.
CAATCTCCTCTGGCCCGCAGTGTTCTTGAACAGCACGTTGATGCTTCTCGCGTTTGCGGTGAGCCTTACACCTGCGACCCATCTTAGCCAGTACTATACTGAAGCCTTCGTGAAGTCTTTGCCATTCTCAGAAATCGCGGGCTCTCCTAACATCCTCAGCCAGCTTGGATACGTTGTTGCCGGACGTTGGCTGCGCATTTGGGTGACTGTGGACGCCTGCGTATGTCTTTGTGCGGGCATCCTCACCGGCATCATCTCCAACATTGCCCTGTTCGAGCGCTTGACGAAGTTCGTTTCTTGTTCTTTCGCTGTATCGTGTAAACAGATGGAACTGACGTGTATGGTCAGAGACCGTGTCCTGCCGAAGTTTGTGATGCATCCCCTCCCGCGCTCCGGTGCACAGTGGGTTTCCATCCTCGCGTTTCTCATCATATGCTGCATTCTCTATTTGACGACTGGAGGAAAGCTTCAGATCGTATCTCTGATGTAAGTCTGCGCCTCTCCGATTCACATGTTCGTGATTAACATACTCGACAGGTTCACGACTGCCTTCCTCGCTATCGTAGGATTATTCGCTCTCTCGTTCCTCATGATCAACTTCCACCGTAGCCGTCTGCCACGCACCCCTCGCACCTCCGTCTGGCTCGGCTTCTTTGCTCTCCTTCTTACGCTCGTCATGCTCGGAGGCAACGTAGCTCTGGACCCGCGGACTATCGCTTACTTTGCTGCTTACTTTGCTGTCCTCTTTGCCATCCTATGCTTGTTCGCCAACCCGGTCACGCCGCTGCAGTGGGCGTACTGGATGCTTGATCAGGTCTCAGTCCTGCATCGACGCACTGGCCTCGCGCAGCGTATCGTTCTCGCCATTACTAGATTCCGGCGGAAACCAGTCGCGTGTCTCATCAAGACTGACCAGGTAAATACTGCTATAGTACCTTGCCTATACCTACTGACCACTTGTAGGTCGATGAACTGCTGGAGATGATTCTCTACGTACAAGATAACGAGCCGACGTCATGCGTCAAGCTCATACACTTCTACGAAAGCTCGATAGACGCGATACCTTCCGAGCTCGAGGCGAACATGCACATCATCGACGAAGCGTTCCCCCATATTACAGTGGACTTGGTGCATACCCTCTCTCGGTATCTCAGGTTTTACCTTCGCGCTGATAGCTGTCAGCTCTTCGTACAGGCACCGTTCACTCCGAATGCGATCGAGGCTCTGAGTGAGAAGATCCACGTCCCGCGGAACATGATGTTCATGAACTCGTTCTCGGATTCGTTCCCGTACGGACTTGATGAGATGGGCACGAGGATCATTGGTCTCTGAGGTTCTTACTTGGCTCCGTTGCTCTCATGCTTTCCTACTCCGTGCTTTGCATCACTGTACTAATATCACGACCCCATGACAAGACCTCATTCAACGGTCGCTCGCTTCCGGCATGGTTTGATCGCGCGTGTGGAACGAAGATCGTCGTGGCCCGTGGTTAACTCGCGTCACGTCAGGCTGTGCACGTCCTGCGACAACTGCTGCACCGCTCGCGGAGTCCTCGGTCCTGCGCGCGTCTTCCCTCTCGCCAAGACGAAAACCAGACTCAGATCGGAGTGTACTGGCGGCTGCGGTTCTGAATTCTGGAGGATACCTCTCAGCGCATGCTATGTCGTTTGCTACGAAATTACCTTTGCCGGCTTCTGTTCAGCATCTGCGACCGCAACTCGCTTGAGGCGTCATGTCCAAGTCGGACCTGTCGGTCTGCCTTCGCTGCGGGTCAGGGCTTAGATCGGCGTCCTACGTCGCCCATTGTTAAGAACAGCCCTCTCACGCTCGCTCAACGTTCAGCGCCGGCTGCCCTCTTCCTTTCGTACCATGTCCGTTGATTCGGCCACCGTTCCTTTGTCTTCGCCTCAGGTGCAGCTCGCCCAAGGCTTATTCTTTGCCATCGTCATTCTAGGAGGCCTGGTACTCCTTCCTGTCGTACTTCTCATTCTTGCGCTCTCTAAAGGACCTCCGCCGACCTCCTACATGGTCAATTTCCTCGTTGGTTTATTCATCAGCTCGATAGGGCAAACACTTCTGTGAGCATTGTCGCATGGCGCAGCTCAGTCTAGAGCTCCTTACCTCGCAACAGCCCACTTAGCGGGCATCTGTCGGACCCTGCTCCACCAAAGGGCCTCTGCATCGCGCAGATGGGGCTGATATACAGTGGTCTTACCATGTATCTTCGTTCACCCAACGTCAGCCTTGGGCCCGCTGAAATAGGAACACAGGGGTGGTATTGCGGCTATCATGAGCGTCGTGCGGGTACGTTAGCCGCCGGCGCTGCCGCGACGTTGCGGGTGAGAAGTTGACAACACAGCTTTCCCTGACACTCCCGGGAAAGAAGGGAGGCTCTCGGGGACAGCTTCCGATGAGCGTTCGAATTGCGGTGCGTGTTGCCTTCGCTATAGTGATGCAAGTGACTCAGGGAAGCACGTTCGCTAGATGGCGACACTTCCTCCTGCCGCGGGAGTCGTATTCTTTCTCGTTCAAACAGGAGTACGCTTGCTTCCCATACACGAGATCTTTGTTGACGAATCCCAGGTCGCAATGGGTTCACAAGAGCCGCACCTCTTGGGCCGAAGCCAGCTCGTCTGCATCTTCGACACCGGAGCGCCGCTTATACTGTTAGTCCCACTTTGACGTGGACGTGACGGAACCTGAGCGTCCGATTCTTCGCAGGAGGAAAGGTCATTATTTCGTTCTGGCCGTCCCACTTGCTGTTGTTTTCGTGATGATCGGTGAGTCTCCCGACTTTTACATCATGGTCTCGGCGTTGAAGCTGAAGGGTCAACTTGAACAGCGTACCTCACCTTTCGTGTGAGAGCATTCCTCCGTCCACTGGGAAACCTGCAGTGGCGCCAGGCTCTTAAATCCGAAGAGGGCACTTGGTTCGCGATCCTTGCGTGGATCATGATATTCGAAGTTCTCTCCGGATGTGTTGCGATGTGCGTAATGACAGTCCGTCCTGGGCGATCTGCTGAAAAGCGTTTAGAATCCTGCAAGTAGTCGCGACGTTGCTTCCTCGGTGTCGGCTTACAGTACGATCAGGGTTCTGGACACGATTCCATCCAGTGGTATGCTTTTCCACGTACTCGCAGAGGCAGTTGGCGGGATGCGTACGTTTGCAGGTTCTGACTGTCTCCATTCGAGCTCGTCATTCAATTACAGTGCCCATCTTCGCATTCCTGGTGTTTGGTACAACGAAGGTGAGCGCACGGTACTATTGATCTGACCGGACTAAAAGGGAATGCCCTTGACTAGCGCGTGCGAACGGTGCTGTTTGGTTGGTGCTTCGAACGCAGACGAGCGCCGTCCCTGGATGGTGACGGGACCAAATGAGAAAGAGGTGAGACGGCAGTGCCGCCGCGCATGCTGCTGTATTTCTAAGCCCAACTAATACCTACTATCTATCTAAACGATAATTAGTGTGTTGCCGTGTATCAACTCAGGCTCTGGTGTATACAACGGAGTACATATACATCTTTGGGACAGTCATGTGCGAGAGGACGCAGCTACGCCATCGGGTTCGTACATAGGGGGCATTGTAGCCTCGTCGTCTCCAGCGTGCCGTACGCGATTCAACGAGGAGAGCAGAGCAACAACCGAAAACCCAGCCCCACGCACTGCGTCGTCGAGTGCGGCGAGCATCACAGGATCGGACCGCGGCAGGTCTGCTGCGGCCTCAACAACGACAGCAGTATCGGACGACTGTGCATTGATATCTCCAGGGACGATCGCAGGCGGTGGGGTTGGTCCTTTAGTGGGACGGTGCTCCGCGGCAGCGTTCCTCGACTCCGTATACGGAGACAGTGCCGATCGCGAGTCCTTGTCCAATGCACGCTCGACTTTTTCGTGCCGCTGTTCCTTTACAGCTGGAGGACTGTGACTGCCCGCGTCGGCTGAGACTCCGTATGGTCGGATCGAAGTATCGTTGGCCGGTATGGAGGCTGAGCGCATGCGCTGCCGCCTGCGACGGCGATACCACCACAGGCACCAGAAGAGCGACGCAACCACAGCAACGACGGGAAGAACACCATGAGAACGATCTCTCCTACGTCCCTGACAGCCTTCGGAACTACTGGTATGGCAATGGATGATTCTGAAGACGAAGCGCTCTGGGTGGTGGACATGGTGTTCGGCGTGGCGGACGTGGGCGTGGTGTTCTTCTGCGTGGTGGACATAATGCACGCAGTAGGGAGGTGATGGGGGTACGGGATGAAAGACCTGAAGACACTCTGAAGTACATAAATACCCAAAGGAATGACGTTCCGGGACCGACAAGAGCGGGACCAACAACCAACCAACAACCTGTCGTCGCCCGCGCGCGCCCCAAAAGCAGACTAGTCCAGCGCATAGAGACCCAGTCTCAGTACGAGCCCTCCAGCCAAAGGAAGGAAGGAAGGAAGGAAGGAAGGAAGTATATTCGTCCGGGAGTTCTCACAGATGCAGCGAAATACATCATCGCTCCGGGACCCGCAGTCAGATTCGGTTCGTACCACTGTGTAACAGACCGACGCCGACGGCTAAGCAGCCTGCAGTAGATACCAGCCTCCCCTACGGGCCGTCGAAAACTCGAAACCTACCCCCGCCGCCAATACCTAATATCGCCTTCACATGTAGCTATAGCTATCTGCTCGCCTAGCCGGAAGAGACAAACTTCTCGACGGTATAGTGGGGATCTCCGTCGTCACTTTGTCATGTCTATGTCTATGTCTTATCTCTGAGTCGGAGCGACAGACGGGTTTGCGACAAGTGAGGTTCATCTGGGGCGCTGACGGCATGATCATCCTACATGCGGAGGTCAACATCGAATCACAGCGGCGTGAAGCAGAATGGTGTTGCTTGCACGGAGTGCCGCAGTAACGGTATGAGGGCAAGAGTGGGCCAGATTTCGTGTGCAGAGGTGCGCGCGCTATGCGAATTGACTCCTCAGTCGCAGCAGACCAGAATGAGGTGTCAGCACGCCAGCAGCACTTGACTCGCTCGCTGATATAAATATATGGAAGTGCTTCTGGGTGGAATATGGGTATCCACACACAGGGAGAAGTTCATGATTGAGTTGCGGAGGCGCTTTCAGCCAAGCGTGCTCAACAAGGTCATCAGGATTATGTGCTTGCGCATGGGTCGCAGCTTGCAGTAGTAGGCCATGTGTATAGTGACAGCACCGGGCTTTGAGCGTCCGGGACTTGCGCTGCAAGGCAATGAGCTGTGACAGCGAAATGTGGGATCAATCCCGTTGTATCGCGAGCACAACACACAGTATATGAATCACCGGGGATCTGAGGCAGCGACGTAGATAGTGCAACACCTAAAGACAACAGCACGAGTGCGAGCACGGACATGCTCGAGAACGGCCCGTTTGCTCGGGGTATAACGCCAAAGCACGGCGGGGGACGGATATCCCGCGGGTCGTAGCGCTGGTGCACGCGCCGCCCACGTCCAACTGCAGGTCTATGTGGGTTGACCATCTGTGCAGCGCGTTGTAACGGGGCGTTGTTGGAGCGAAGCGCAGGAGCGAGAATCAACGCAAGAAATGGGCACGCAGACAACCGCGCGAAACGATGAAGGCCCGCGCGCGATGTGGAAACAGGTGAAGGGTAAAGGGGATGGATGGGAGCAATGGGTTGCCATGCATGCGCACGCGAGATGGTGGTCGGGTCGGCCCCAACGACGACGATGGCAATCTGGCTACGGGCCTCTTTACAGGCTCGAAAGGCACTGGGCTAAGTTATGTGCGTCGAGAGCAAGACGCAGGCGAGCAGACGGGGTAGATGGAAGGGAAGAGATGTCGAGCGGGGACGGCTGATGGCGCCCTCGCTCTAAAGTGGCATTGGAGTGCGGGTTTGCGCGGAATGGAGGGTTCAGGGACGAAGCGCGAGAGTAGAGTGCGCGCGCAGGAGCATCGGGCCCGTCGCCGAGTGGCCCAAAAGTGGGGCTCGAACGACGGCAGCCAGACCACGGGCCCTCTCTGTACGCTGCGTAGGTGTTGGGGGCGAGTCATGTGCATTGGGAACAAGGGGGCAGGCGAGCACACAGGGCAGATGGGAGGGCGGGCGGCAGACGGCGCGGAATCGCTCCAAAGCGACATCGACAGCTCTTCAACGTTCCACAGACGTCGGGAACCTTTCTGGAGCCGTTGTCGTACACCTGCGATGCTCGATGGGCACATCGATGTGCGCGATTGGAGTTCGGGCATCGGGCATTGCGCGCGTGCACAGACCGATTTAGTTCGTGTATTTTACGCACACCATCCCGGCGCAGCTCGAGGGTTCGACAGCCTCTGCTCGTCTAGTGTTGTGACGGGGTGTGCAGTGAGGTAGGCTGCGAGTAGCGACGAGCTGCTTTTCGGATGGTGGTGGTGAGAGGAATGAAGAGTCCCGAGAGACAGAGAGTTGAGATTGGCAGAGTCAAGTTTCGGGAACTTCATGGCGCAGAAGCGAGATTCGAGCATTCGGCGCGTCACGGATCAACAGTTTCATACGCTGCACTCGCGGAATTTATATGAACCTGATCGCCAAGAAAGCCAGAGTACGATAAAAGAAGTATATTTTGTATCTATTACGTGAGGAGCTTGCATCAGACTTGCTGCAACCCCGCGGCCCAGCGTCTGCACGTCCCCGAGAGGACGCGCGAAAACGAGGGCCAGCTTCATCGAGCTCGCGAACGAGCATGTTCTCTGCTGAAGCGGGGCGCGAGCGATGTCATCGAGTGCAAGTGAAGAATGCGACACGTTTGAGTGTGCAAGACTGCAGTTAGTTTCTATAAAATAGATCCTAGCTGAGTATGTTCTAAGGAAACCAGATACGCGCCGCGCGCGGTATATATACTGACAGCCGACAGGTGGTCCGTGCGTCGGTTTGATGGCTTAAAAAGCGCATCTGACGGCCTCGCAGCGCTTGTCGTCAAAGGGAGATCGCAAGACGCAGACGACAGGGTACGCTGTTTTCATTGAGCGAGAAGTCAGCCTTTCGCGAGATAAGTATCGGACGCTGTCGATGAGGCGACGTCGCAGACTCGGCTGCATCCGCAAGTTGTCTCCGCCCGTCTCATCCTGGCAGTTGGTCGCATCATCAGCGCGGACCGGCTCGCCCATCTTGTCCACACCCTGACCGCTGCAACAATGAAGGGCCTTGCTCGCTGCGTTTGGCACAACTCGCGATGTTTTCCAGAGACTATGTTCCTTCTCCCGCGCGTCCCCCTTCGTTGCGACGGCCCACTGCTGAGGTTATAGTCCTCTTCCGATATCGCTCTGCCGGATGCGCAGGTCTGGCTTGCAGACCACTCGTCGCTAGTCGCACGTTTGCGCGCTCAACTGCTCCAAGTCGAACTTGGCACGTGGGCACTGTCCTAGTCCTACTGTATCCAGCGCTCTCTGTCATTGAGGCTTTGTACTCAAGAGACAGATTGACATAACTCCACGCGTCTCGATGCAGCCGCACTTCGCGCTCGGACGCAATGCTCGTTGCCTGAAACGGTCCTGCCGTCCGGGGTTTGGACCTAGTGCTTTCCTGTCGACCGCTGCAAACATCACGCTGTGTGCCTGACCGACGTCGGAACCGCGCCCAGCGGTGTAAGAGCACCGAATATTTAAGGCGCTGAGACGTTTCGGCGGTTCGTTGTCAATGTGATGAGTCCATCCAACCCGGCCGACTTTTCCCCTGCCACCTGGGACTACGGTGCGTCGACATCAGTTCTCAGCCTTCTATCTCGTCGAGTGCTAACCGACTATGCAGCGGGAGAGATCGCATGCATCGCGCTCTTCTTCTGGGACTGGGGTACGGCCTCACGCTTTCGTACTGCGCGCCAGGGCTGATTATTTCCAGTTATCACGCTGGACGAAGAGGTCCGTCACGCCGGTTCAGCTACTGCAGAGGCTCATCCTCGGCCAGGTTGAGCTGATATGGGCGAGTGCTTACTTGGTGCGCTGGGGGCTCGGTCTCACGCTCCATTCAATAGCGACAACCGTCCTGGAGGGCGGGCACCTTCTTCCTACCCGTACGCAATGTTTCACGCCGCCATCCCGCAAGCTGATGATACCGTCGCAGTTGCGATATAGCTCCTTCGCGCTCATGTGTTTCGCAACGTACACGTTCACCCTGAGAGACGAGTCCCAATCGGTACGAACATGCACAGCATAACCCGCTTGGCACCCTGACGAACAGCGTAGATGTGTGTGATTCGGCGCACTAGCTTGCAAACGGGCGCTCATACTAGTACTTTCGTTGCAGGAGCAACGTAGAAGTCTGGATCCGAGTTATCTCGATGATCCTCATCATCATACTCGTCCAAAGTGCGCATCATGATCATTCGCGCTCGAGTATACACTGGATACTAGTAGCTGACGTCAAGGCACGCGCAGTCATTCTACAGCTACGGGTGTATATCATGTACAACCGCTCCCGTACGCTGCTGCGCCTGAACGGCGCGTTCTTCGTTTTCGAATTAGCGGTGACGGTCGCGCTTCTTGCCGTCTTCTCTCAACGGATTCAATGTACGTCCCTCAGATCAATGCAGTCCTCTCCCCGCCCCGCTGAGTACCGAACAGATCTCCCGCTCAGCTTGGACTGCGGCGAATGCATAATCTGGCCGCGGGAACTGGGGTACTGCTATGTCGTCCGTACGTTGGCCCGTTCGTCCTCGTTTGTTCCAAAACTCACGCTCGTCTTGGATGTGCAGCGCTGATATTCGAAGCGTACCTTGCGACACTGATGGTTAAGAGAAGCTGGGAGAATCGTAGGCTCTTCGGCGAACTTGAGGGGCAGAGTTTGTTCTACGTCCTGGTTCGCGATTCTGTGGTTTACTTCTTTCTGTGCGCGCTCGCACTCCCCTCGTCGGCTCGTATGGAAAGATGGACTGGACAGCTTCGATTCGGACTGGACAGCTTCGGCGCCGAGTATTCGCCGTCGACCTCGGCTGTAGATTACGTAATCGGACAGTGTCCTGGGAGAAATACATGGTATCTGGGGTGGTATTTCTGGTCTCAAAAATCAGTTTCCCGTCGAGATCTGCGCAGGGAACGCATTTTCGGACATTCGGCAGGACAAGTCCGAGCCTTCCGTAACAGATCTGGTCCCGACAGGTCTTAGGTAGAAATCTTATGGTGGAATTATTTAAAGTAAACATTTGTATCGGAATAAGAGAGCAGCATGCTCAATTCGTGTTGATTAGCTGTAATAAGTCTGCAGAGCGTACGGAGATACCGGGAAGCGGGATCCGGAAGTATCCCGGACTCAGAGTTTAACACGGAATACAGTAGCTCGCCCTAAACCTCCTTGTAAGTCATGAACGGTCTCTGTTAATACCTAAACACCCTCAAGTGTACAGTTACAGCGACAACAAGAGCTTGCGTCCCCGATATTGAGTCAGGTCAAATGCGGACCCATTTGACTCATCGGCAATACAATCCCGCACAGTTGATGCTCCCGGCTTGATTATTTCCATCTCTTGGATTGAATGGCATATAGATGCATAGATTTATATGCTGTGGTAACAATAGGGTCTTCAATTCCGTCTCGGCGGCGGATTTGTGACGGATGGCTCGGACTTGTCCTGCCGAATGTCCGAAAATGCGTTCCCTGCGCAGATCTCGACGGGAAATCGATTTTTGAGACCAGAAATACCACCCCAGATACCATGTATTTCTCCCAGGACACTGTCCGATTACGTAATCTACAGCCGAGGTCGACGGCGAATACTCGGCGCCGAAGCTGTCCAGTCCGAATCGAAGCTGTCCAGTCCATCTTTCCGTAGGCTCGTGTTCTACCGTTGACGTATCCTTGCAGCGTATCAAGCGCACTGGCTGCATCGATGCTCGCCTTTTCATCGCTCCGGTTAGTGGATATATTCTGACTGCGCGTCGCTCTGGATTGACACTCCCGTAGCAAAGAACAGCATGGACAGACACGTACGCACGTCTTCAGTATTGTCCACAACCCGGCGCACTCATCCCTTCCGACAGACTTGTGGATTCTGTAGGAGCGATTGGCGGAGCGCGTCTCATCTTATCTATGCGACGGGCTGCAACGCGCCAGACGAGGTCGACAACTCGTCAGACGATCAGCACTGCCGTCGTGGTTGAGCATTTCGACTCTTCCGCGGGTGTGAACTCTGGTGCGACTGTTGTAGAAGCGTTCGAGCTTGTGGCTACTCGGAGGACCTCTATATAAGCGTCGATTGAGCTTTTTATCGCCCGTCCCAGAACAGTACGCTGCGGGTCCGTGCATTCGGCCGGGCGCGACGCACGAGTTGGACTGTCAGGTTTCATTGGGTTCTACTTCTGTGCTTGCTGCTGTATCCGCCCCTCCAGACGGAATCTCGCACATTCTTCAGACCACGAGTGACAGGGACTCATCGCCATGCGATCCTTCTTTCTCTACCTGACCGGACTGACCGGGACATCACATTGCGTTGATCGCGGCTCCTACACGGCTTCCGACTCGGCGTCCACGCTGTATGCGTGCTTCTTACGTGAACGCGAGCGCCATGTCTTCTTCAATGCTCGAGCTTCTCGATTCTTTAACGGCGGAAGCAACTGCAACCGCTGCATACAAGTTAGGGGCTTGCGCAATGAATTTGAACACTGGCGCACTCACACGCAATCAAAAGCCTCATCACCTTCGACCTCGGCACCTGCAGGGCCGTATTGCGACTTGAGGACGACTGTTATTGCTGCCTGTACAGCAGCAGCACGTGCAACACTTCAAGATCGGTACCGCAAGAAGCCTCCCCGCCCGAGTCGGCGCTCCGCGGAGCTTGTCCGTGCAATGTAACCAGCAGTGTCTGTCGCGTCTTAGCACACAACACGCGGCAGGCCAGGGATGTACAGACCGATCGCTGGATACTCGCAGGGAACAGACCAGGGTTCAAGCTTGGAGCCTACTGTAACTAGCCTCTGGCGTCTGTTCTTCTGCTTGCGGTCCCTTTCGAGAACAAGCTCGTGAGGTCCCGTGTCAGTCTCATCGATCACAAATCTGCACGCGCGCTCACTGGTGGTAGCAATTACTGGTCACTTCAATCAAGGGTGCAACCGGGCTCGACATCGCTTTCCAATGGGCTTCTTGCGGCTCCGACGATCACACTGATTTGCTTTATACCGTCTGGACACAAGAAAATCGGGGTTCCTACCTCTGGTCAGACTACTCTCATTCGACTCGCAAACATGCCACTGTCCTTATATGTGCTATCTACTCTGCTCTTCATCAACCTCGTCGCCCGGTCCCTGGAAATCCCCGCCAACCATACTTTAATCTACAGCAGTGAAAGCGTGATGCGGTTCGGCCCATCGGTTTCGACGCTGGACTGTAGCCACGATAAAGATCCATGCATCTCACAATGGTATTTCGAACCGCACAGATAGGTATGACTTCTGACTTGAACATATAGGTGGATTGGGCCGGCCAGAAAAACTCAGGGTGAATTTCCACTGACCCGTTTCACCGCCGGACCCAAGACAAGCTGGAAACTCGCATTTCTTCTGTAAAAACGGATCTCGCTCTGAGCCGCTCTGGCCGCTCTGGAGCGCCAGATCTTGGCAGCGACCCCCCTTCTCCAGAGCACGCTCAGAGCAAGCCGTTTTCTCCCAGAGCAGCCCAGAGCAACCTCCTGAGCGGACAAAATATACGGTTTCGCTTTTTCTTTGCTTCCATGGATATGCAGTTACTCGCTTCCGAACGACCAGAAAAGGTAAGGAGAAAAATAAGTGTATTCCAAAATCTAATAAACGATATGTACAAAACGCGGTATTGGAGTGAGGACAAGGTGTGAACGGTAGAAGGGTGGAATCGACCAGACCGGCACAGGGAACAGCGCATAAAATCGCACAAGGAACGGACGGAGGTGAAAAAATCGCGAGCATGGCATCTGTGGTGCTAGTGAGAACGGGAGCGTGGCGAGGAGGGTGTGATACGCACATGATACATCTTGAGAGCACACGAAAAAAAACCCAACGCGGGACGGCCGACATTGAGGGAGAGGATATAGAGCTGTAGACAGAGCGCAACGGTGAGCGACGCGAGACGGCGAGGGAATGAGAAGACTACGGAACGTACCACAAAAAATCTTGCGAGTAAAGCGGAAGGCGGCTCTGGGTCGTGTCGAGCAGGCTCGCAGCCCGAGGCCTACAGCGCAGGCCAGACGCTGTAGGCCTCGGGCTACACCCTGCATGCGGCATCGAGAAAGGACTCAGGAGGGGTCGGTGGGCGAACCGGCGAACGGCGACATGGGAGACGGGAGGGAAAAGACGCTTTTGTTTTGGTTAGCCAAATCAACCGCTCAAAGCCGGCCAGTCGCCCGACCGAAAATTTGTCGAAGTCCCGAGGGACGTTTGTGTCGCCCCCGCACCCACGTAAAGCACCTACAGTAAATACACACCGTGCCTACTAGCACGGTACATGAGGCACGCATGAGAATTATCGCTGAGCGAAACTCCTTACGCACGCACGATGCTACCCTGAGAGGTCCACGGCAGCCGCGCACGCACGACTTGTAAGTGCGTTCGCTCCCCGGGGAGCGTGATGCTCTGGGCTGCTCTGAGCCGCTCTGCGGCGCCGGAGTGCCGGAGCGGCTGATAGGCGCTCCGGAGCAAATCAGTTTTTACAGAAGTTACACGTACAGTACTCTAGAGCTGTGTGCAGCAGGGACTGACATGCTGTCCTCAGGGAGTTCATTTATCAGCGTTCTTGGGTACCGGGACCCGGGCGTGCACAGAGAATCCGTCGTCAAACTTAACGACCAAGTGGACGACCTGAGCCCTGCCGATACAGAGTCTCCCAATCAGACCGCACTCTACGAGCGAGGAGACCTCCTCCCGGAAGTGACATACACCATTCAGATTGATTATTCTGGCTCAGGAGTCTTGACCATGGCTGGCGTCATCCTGAGTCCTGAGGCTCAGGCACTTCAACTGTATGCCCTCTCAGAGCATGAATATTCCTGCGCGTAGCTGACGTGTACAAGGCCGCCGCCCTCGAGCTCTACGCCCTTACCAGAAAGGTCAGCGCTCCATTAGTCTTGAAATTTGTAGGTAATCCTGATTCTCCTGCCAGGACCAACACTCCGACCCAAGTTGTAGCCCCAACGTACGCTGTAGTATCTCCGTGCCAGCGTGTTAAGATCCTAACCCTTGTAGATCAATTGCATCTCACGCTCGTCCAGAGTCGCTGCTCGCATCGTACGTGCCACAGCTGCTATCCTCGTCGCTGGCCAACGCCCTTACGTCTCACAGCTCTAGGAGTATCAGTTCAATGATTTCACCCTCTACGGGTGCTGTGGCCTCGGTCGACTCGATTACGGACGACTCGCCCTCACGTTCGAGCCTACAGAGCTCCCGATCATTGAGGTATACATTCTCCCGCTGTCTCCCAATCAGCGCTGAAGCCGTTGCAAAGTAGCATGAGTCTCACCTCTTCGGAGCATAGGCCTGCTCCCTCTTCATCTCAGGAAAAGGCTGGAGACTCTGAGAATAACACCAAAACCATCATCATTGCAACCTTGGCAGGGATTCTTGCCCTATTCTGCTCGTTTTCCCTACTGTGGTGCTGGAGAAGTCGCCATCAGCGTTCGGTCCAGCTTGCACATTCACTACTCCCGTCCACCACAGCAGATGGAGGGGATCCTGTACGCAACGAGAAAATCAGGCGCATCAGAGGGTCAGCCCATCAGGTACGCAGGGCACTTCGTGGCGGCAATGTCGCGGATCTGAATATTCGTCGCAGCTCAGTACTGTGGATGAACCGGCGGAGGAAATGTTTCCGCGACCAGCACTTGAATCACATCTCTACGACAACAGTGAAGGACACCTTCCACTTGATGTGGAGCTGCCACCTTCGTATGTATCCGAATCAAGCGACGGGCACGAGAACTGCACCACCACCACGAGAGGGCCGTGTTCCCCGACGGATAATTCTCCCAATCCTCGCGTCGTGTAGAGCTTAGGAAAAGGATATCATGATGGGAAATTATATGTTGTAGGGCCGTTCCGTTTCATTGTGTGCAGCCTTTGAGGAACGCCGGCTCCGCTGAATCATTGACTAGTAGGAGGGATAGTTTAAACTTCGACGCCTGGGACTGGTGCATTCCGCAACGCGCTTCTGAGTCTGCTGGGGCGGCTTCATCGACCGCTGACATCGCATGCAGCAATTAATTGCAGTTTAATATGAAATTACGGCGGACCCATCGGGGTCCAGCCACACCCGCCAGCCATCGCAACGTCGCTCCCGATGACCCGTTGCCCGTTAGTAGGACATATATGTCGGCCCCGGTAACTCACGGGACGCTGACAAGACGTCAAGGTTTTTATAGACCTTGAACAATGCCCTTCCCAGTCATCATCTCCACCTCCCTTACACTCGCGGTCCACGATGGTGCAGGTCACTCGTTTCACTCTTTCAGTATATCTCATTGAGCGTACTTTGGCCGATCAACTACAATTCCCCCCTGTCATTATCCCCAGCGATAACCCGGCCTTTCAGTACAGCAGCCTCTCCGACGGCGATCGTGCATTTTGCACGCAAGCTGCAAGGAACTGCAATAATTCGTGGTCTGCTACCTAAGTAAAGGGCAAGTTCTGCGACTCACGAAGCTTTAGGTGGGTCCAGGAAAGGAACGGCGCCACAGAGATCTTCGGCGACGCCGATCACTGCACGCTCGGTCCTTCGGCGAGCGTCACGGTCGCTTTCACGGGTACACGAAGTCCTTCCTTACGAGATGAGTTCATAATGGGCTTACCAGTAGGACAGGGACGTCTCGCATGGCAATCGGAGGCAAGCGTTCAGATCTATTCACTGGTCCCATTGCTCTGAATGGACGGGCGTTGAGCTTCGTCGGGATAGATGGATTGATCACGTACAGCGACGGACTGGACCCAAGCACCACGTACACTTTGGGGATTGACTATGGACCCTCGAACTCAGACCAATTCTCACTGGCTGGGATAGCCCTCGATACCGGTGGTCGAATACTTCCTCAGGGAAAGGATGTGTCACGACCACTTACAACACAAACATCGTTCGTCACTAAAACAGCAATTGATGGATCGAGAATGACTCCTTTCTCGCAGCTCCACACGTACCTCAACAAGCCCGGCGCTCTTTACTGCCACTCAGTCAACGCATGACTCGTCGCCGTCCCAGTCTGCGCCTGTGTGAGCTAGCTCGCGCACACAGGGCACTCTGCAAGTTCTGAATTGTTTCTAGAACCTGGGAACCTACACCGCCAACAGGATCAGCAAACACAGGATCAAGGTAGAGTGATAGTACCTATTTGATTCGTTGTCTCAGTTACGACAGCGTCCATGCCCCTGCACCGTCGGTCAGGTCGACTCTGTCCACTGCCACATCGCAAGGTCATGGCGCCGGCGACGGCGCAAGCACGTCTTCTCCATTCACTACGGCTCCCAACTCAGTAAATACGCGACAATCCTCGGGGAACGTACCTTCCATCGTCAACGGCGGAAGCCCGTCTTCTCCCCATTTCCCATTCACTACGGCTCCCAACTCAGTAAATATGCGACAATCCTCGGGGAACGTACCTTCCATCGTCGCCGTCGCGCTGGGCAGCGCATTAGCTGTTGCGGTCGGCGTGATTCTCCTTCTCGTCTTCCGTCGCCGACGGTTCCGACGATGGTCCATGGAACGCATCCGAGCGCTGATGCCCCCTAGCGTAAAAGACGAACGTGGGGCGCTGCGGGATGAGAAGGTGGAGAACTACAAGGGGTTACAGGTAACGGTGATCTTGGGGCGTAGCATCCAGGGTCTTACTGAGCCCGCATTACAGGAACAAGACGTCAACCCTTGCCTCAACGCCCAAGAAGATTATTGCCCGTCCTTGACGATAAAGTCCGATGGCCTGCCATCATACCGCGCGGGGTCAGATCTGGAGCACAAGTCGCACGAGCGTAGTGCTCTCAAGAGAGAACCGACAAACTCCGCAGGAGAATTCCCGCCGACGTACTATTCAGGATCGCAAAGATCTCGTCAATCGGATAATGCAGTATAGCAAACACACGTCCATATGCAGCAATTGTCGAGTCCAAGTTTCGCGTCCGTGCACAATCCAGGCAAAGGGAAATGATCCCGAGCCGGCCAGCAAGATTTACATTCTAGAGAACAGCAGCATTGAAGCAGCGTTCTTTCATTAAGGCCGATGCAAACGTGAGATGTACGCCGGGATGTACGCCGACATACGCCCTCATTAGCGAAAGAGGTCGCGGTCGACGAACTCCTCTTCGATGTCGCATTCCAAGCAACTGATCGTGACAGTGTATCGGCGAGCTAGTCTCCGAGCGGTTCTGCCTTCGTCCACAGAAGTCCAAGTCCGTACATCTGTGAGCGAGAATTGCGGAATCTGCTCCAGTGTCCGCAGAATCTGTCCAAGGAAGAAACCTTGCTCTAGCAGCTCCACGGCGCGCCAGGACTTTGCGAGAACTGTAGACGTCGCACGACAGACCAGCGTTCCATCGCATAGAAGATTAATAACGCGCTTTTGGGTCATCGGCAATGCGCGTTGGTCGCCTTCGGCAGTAGCGAATACGCTCTCGGTGGAAAGAACTTCGGCATCGATAGGTCGCGCAAAGTACGCACTGCACGTGACGCTCTTTAGCGCGGACGCGCCCCAGGGGCGACAATGCGAACCTTAGCAGGCGCTGGAGGTCGCCATTCGCGACGAGAAAAACGCGCTCGATCCCAGATATTCCGTCAGGCCATGGAAACTGCAGGAACGCTGATGAACGGCGCGCGGTCGAATATATCCACAGCTAGTGTACCTCGATAGTCGTCGTACTCGGCGTGAAAGCGTCTTTGGATGTCATGGGAAAGGGAAAACCCGTGCGAGTTTGGGTTTACCTTCGCTCTCAGCTTCATCCCGAACGTGAACATGTCGCCGTCGATGCCGTTCGACGCGAATTGACCGCCTTCGACACAACTTGCGATCCGGGACCCCGGACGGCGTCTATGGCGCTTTCAGCAGAGCGAAACACCGTTGCTTGGCCGGATTTATCTCTAATCCGGTATGTTGACGTTCCAGGGCTCAGGCATGATATAACGCTGCTAATACAATGAAGCTTCCACGAGATATCTTCACGCCCAAGCCTCTGTGCAAGCAATATGATACCAGACGGATTCTCCAGGCGGTAAGCCGGGCCTCCTTTACGACACCATCTATTTCTCGCACTGGCAGCTGCGATCCGCACCGTACACACCTACGATCTGTCACGTATTTCTCCGATGGTTGAACGGCTTACAGGTTCCGCCTGATCGATGCTTTATTCCCTGCAGGATGGACCAGCACGACTCCCCTTGCTTCGCCTGGGGCCTGGGTGTGCGCATGTCTCCTTCAAGACCTATTATTCCGACCAATTACCACGCATGACATGCTCATCGCCATTGCCAGCGTGTGAGTCGGGCGCAATAGCAGATTCCGGAAGAGAAGAACCATCGCCTCGAACACCAACTCCTCGGCGTTCCGGGTGCTGACCACGTTCCCTCTTTCCCATTGCCACTTCGACTCTGCCCCATCCATTTGTGGGTCCCTTTTCAGATCCCGTGCCCATTTCGTGGATTATTTGCGTGTGGTTCCGCGATCACGCAAAATCGGGAGCAAACAGGTCTAACAGCGTTCGATTAGAGGGATGGCACAGATGCGGACCGGGCGAAAAAGTGCGTACTCGTCTCCCGCTTTGGCTTGTAGTACTGGAAGATGTTGATATGACCTGACGATACTCAGAGCGCGATCTACCTGCACCCCTCCCAGGCTCGCTTTCGGCGTTCTCGGCGGCTCCTGCGACGTTCCGGGTGTACTCCCCGCGTTCGACGTCGCAAAGCAGCACGACACCGCCTAGAGAGTCTACACCTCAGAGCGATCACGCGACGGATCCCCAATATTTGACATGGAGCCTTCGTACCCCGGCTACAGTCTCATCCACTTCCTGGCCAACCACGCGCTCCGAGTTCGAGGGACTTCGCGCGCAGGACAGGATGCCGCCTCCCGTTCACTACTCAAGAAATAACAGCACACCCGCACGCGGCCAGGATAGTCAGCTTCCACCTGACCCGCGCTTGCGCCAGGTCTCTGACTGGACGACACCGCCCTCAGCGACTACGAGACCCTCCCTGCCTTGGCAGAGCGAGTCTGTGATGCTCAGTTCACCGCATCAGCAAGGCCAGCCAGCTACCGATCGTCCCTCAGCTCGGTTGCCGAGTGCCCTCGCAGACATCACCGCCCGCGCGCGATCGTCATCGCAGCCTGTGTCGCTGTACTCTCAGCCTAGCTTCCTTAAGGTCCATTCGTCGTCGAAGTCCAGAGAGGTCGCACCCGCGCCCCCATTGAACTTGCGTTCACCATGGTCCCCGGGGGTGCAATGGCCCGCCATCTCGAACGACATTTTACGGCGATATCTGAAGAACGAATCTACGGATGACTCCTTACATCTGCCTATCTATGACGTTCACGAAACTTATGACGATGAAGCACCACGTCCAGTGCTCCTGGACGACTTGCCAATGTCGCTTCCCCCAAACCGCAACGCGCCCGCTTCGCCCGCTACAACAGACACGTCCTCGACACCGTCTTCCTACATCGTCAAAGCGCCACTATCGCCTTCCAGCTCCTATCCGCACTCGACCAACAACCTGAATGTCCCCAGTCGCGCAACCTCTTCAGACCCTTCCACCGCTCAAAGGAACGTTGCGCCCGTCGAGCCGCAACGTCAACCGCCGAATCAACACGTCCACCCACCTCAGTTCGTCCACTACCGCGCCGTGGCAGGTCCCCCGCCGCGCCATAACGTGAAGGAGATTATCGTCGGGCGGCGAATCAACAAGCCGTTCACATGCCGCTTCTGTACGCGGCGCTATGCGGAGGAGACGCAGCGCGCGGAGCATGAGACGAAGCACAAGCACCCGTGCGACGAGTGCGATGCCGTTCTCACGAGCAACGAAGTCCTGCGCACGCATAAGGAGCGTCACCGCGGGGTGCGCGCGCATGCGTGTCCAATCTGCGGTAAGGGGTTCATGACCTCTGGAGACTTGTACCAGCATATGCGCCAGACGCACGGATGTGTGCCGGACAAGCTGGCGTCTCCTACAGCCACGACTTTCAGTTAATGTTGAAGAACGATTTATGCTGTTATCTCTAGCCGATGGCACTGCGGGTTTGGGTGTCGCCGCGCGTGAACCTTCGGCGCTGATACAACTATGCACATAATCTGGTTCTGTACTTCCCCGTTGTTTCTTACGATTATGACATTTATTCCTTAGGAGTATCGGACATCAGATCATAATCCTTGCTCTTGAGTGCGCTCTTGCTTAACCGATGGCCTCCGTCGGAGGGTATGGCGCATCGTATTGTAAGGCTTCGAAGCCGGCATGCGTACACATATCGCAGAGAGCGCTGCTGAAGATTGGGAGGCACATGAAGTTCTGCGGTAGCTGTAAAGTTCATGGCAGTGCCTGTCCGTTTGCCAGTAGCCGACGTTCTGACCGAATCCAAACTTCGATTTCTCCTTGTACATCGGACTCTCACGTGGATGCAGGACTAAAGTACTACTGGTAGATCTAGGTACGAGTTATTTCCCTTGGAAGTA